>OX638403.1:31640989-31918489 GCA_951813805.1 Limnephilus auricula | reverse complement strand
GGCTAACTGTGTGAATTCTCTGGTGAGTAGTTCTTTGTTATTTATCGTGTTTTCAACGAAACTGGTTCAAATAAGTAAAAAACATATCTGCTCAGTATTACTGGGTTTCTAATTACCGTTCCACTTTGTGAAAACTAGCGCAGAGATTTGTGAAGCTAAAAATATTTATTACAAAAATATATTAGACTCAGGGGGTTTCTCACCATCCTCCAAATAGTTCACCTACACTAATAACGAATATTTTCGATTTACGATTCACGGATTATTTATTTATAATTCGGTACTCGAACCTATGAATAGTGGCTATATATTGGATAAGTTAACCGAGTTTTCTAACCATTGTTAGTATTTTATTTTTAATAATATTCGTTATTAGTGTAGATAAGCTATTGGGAGGATATTGAGAAATTCCCTCAGGATAATTGCTTTCCAAAAGAAGAAATTTACCTATTGAATATTAGTGATGATGTACCTAAATATTTCTTCCAAGATTAGAAAACTTGAAAAATTACGACATCTGTCCAATGATATTTTAAAGATACAAGATACGTTATATTAATACTATTCGAACAAAATTGTAGCACCGGTCATGAAAAGATTAGACATTTAAAGAATATTTACATGCACAGGCCGTTAAAGTGCGCCCATAGTCCTAGTTCAGTGAAACCACGCGCATTACCTCAGTTCCATATCTTTACTCAATTAATTCAACTAAGCACCTGTCAAGCATTTGAACAAAAGAAATAGGTATTTTGAATAAAAACAGATTTATTGATAAAATTATTTTGGTACCTACTTGTCCGGATAAAAGTTCCAAAATTTAGTACCAATTTTCAAAATTAAAAGTTCACGCATTACGCAGAATATAATTACATCACCGATAGCTGAAATAAGTACATTATGTTTCATAATACGTTGACAAGCAAATATTCTTGTTAAAATGATTTTTTAACAAAGAAATCACTGGACTTTAAAAAAAAATCTAATGTTATAATTTATTCATCGATAGTACAATTTTATTGTTTATATTTACAACCTTAAAAATGCAGGTGCTTGCATTTGAGTGTGTTGTTTATTGTAGATATTATTATGTAATAATTCAACCAATTTAATGTGAACTATATAATTTACTTGCAAATTTGTTGTTTATAGCTTCATATTTCAAACGCACGTCACACAGTGCATATAATATGCAAATATTATGATAATTTATTACATTCTTCTGATAAATAAATATAAAGCACACATATATAAACAACTTTAAAAAAAACCCAACTTTATGGGTAAGATTATTTGTAATGAACCTTTATTATTTGTATAAAATTATTCACAAAATAAATAAAAACCACTTTGCGCTAAAATCGACCAATTCTAGACTACGTTTTTGTATTCCTTTAAATCTTTTTTCAAATAAAAAAACATGAGTGCTTGATTATCTAAAAAGCCTTTCCAGTGCAGAAAAGCTTAATGCATCTGAACTTTAACTTGATCATGCCCAGTAACGGATACATACTTGCGGGTCCGCCAGCCCGCATGCTATTCGTTCGTTTCTTTCGTCGGTCGACTCTGAGTTTAGTTATCGAGAAGTTGCACTTTCTTGTGTAGCACGCGCGCGCGTTTGCGACATCTTATTTTATACGTTTATGTCTGGCACATAGATAGCTAACCTACGAGAAAATTCGCGGCTATTCTAGTCATCTCGATTATTCTGTCAGGCATTTGTTTGAGAAAAGAGCATTTCTTTTGTCAGGCGGTCATTTTTCTTTTGCGCCCCCACTTTGGGTTTTTCTGTAACCGCCACTGATCGTGCCATGGCTTCTTGAGGTGCCCCCGACCCATTTCTTTCAATTCTGAAAATAAAATAAAAACTTAAGTGCTAATTTAAAGATGACTTTTCGCGAATCATTTTACTGCACTTTCGAAAGTACGATTCCAACCTTATACTTTTATTTTTGTAAAATAAAAGGTAATTCACGACCAGCGTCCAGTCCGATGAAACTTTCTCGTGATTTAAATATGTTCTTGATCGAATTTCTTGTATATTTTTTATAGCAATCACTCGTAAAAAGTTCAAGCGTAAAATGGTTTTAAATTGCAGAAGAGATCATTTTATTGAATGTTGAAAACGTGGTCAGACAACTGAAAAGGGTTCCTGAAAAGTTTGCTTATTTAGCTTTTCGCTTCGAGTCCTTTTATTATTCGCAGAACACTTCATCAATAGAAAAAAGGAATATAACGGCTTTGGAGTGTACTTATATACGTGTGTTATCCTTGACAATTCAAATAAATAAGAAAGGGAGAATGTTTCGCTATTTGCAATGTGGACAAAAGAAAGCAGATTATTTTCTGTGAAATTTGTCTTCAAATATTTAATCTGGAGATATCAATAATATAAATAAGGGGTAAAATTTGAAAAAAAAATCTTTAAGTCATACATTTCATTGGAAATTTATGTAAATAAAAGGGGAAAGGTAGCTCTGTTTACAATGTCTTTATTTAATATCCACAACAAATAATAATTTCACGTCATATATATATATTTTTAAAGAGGAATATAAACGCCAGAAAGCGCCAAAGCTGTTTTTTTTTTATTTATTTTATTTTATTTTTATTTTTTTTTTTTTATGAAAAATTTTACAAGAATGAAAAAAAGTTATTCAATGGATCGAGTCAAAAATAATCTTAGTCATAAATGGGTATGTTTAAAAAATTGTTTCATATATAACTTCATATTTATCTAATGAACAAAACAAATTATTTAGTACTTTGCGTTTATATTTTTTGTAAAGTAATTAATAATTTTATTTTAATTCCATTAAAATGAAAAGGTAGGAAAAGCATTAATGTATCCATAAACTATATTTTTTCATATTCATAATGTAAACCGATTCGTAGTAAATATAAATCTAAATAGTGATTTGGCATATAACTTTATCTTTTGATCGTAAAACGACTTCAGAATGTATAAAATGAATACAAGCTCTAGAAGGATATAAAAGCAGGACATATAAATTAATACATACAAGATATTATAATGTGTAGACATTAAATTAATATTGAGTGAAAAGATATGATGTTATAACCTTCCATGCAGTTAAGTAGATCCGCCTTATCTGGTAACCGACGAGTTCATCGAAAATAAAGTCATCGAAAGCAAATTCATCGACAACGAGAGGTTTGGTTAGGTTAGGTGAGGTTAGGTTTAACTAACAAGCGATTAACTGAATTATTTTATTTCAATTTAATTAAATAAAACAAATTACTTTGTGTAAACCACTAATCACATGTTATAATATCTACATGTATTAAAACCGATGGTTTCTTCGTCAGGATAATAACATGAATAAAAGTATGGTATTGTCTAAATGTTGGCTTTAACAACAAATATTTTAATTTTTTGGAATTTCTTGCAGTCCCTACGGGTAAACCAGGGAAAAAGACCTATCTTACAGTCCGGAACAAAGTGCAAATATTGCCTTTTTTAGTTTTTCCCCTTGTTCCCGATGAATATATTCTATTAAAATAAATGCTAGGTATGCACGCAGTGCTGGATTTGGAGGCAAGAATTGTTTTTCATTATTAAAGAATAGTTTGTGCTAAATTGTATACAAGAAAAAATCTATATAAATTGATGTAATTTATTTGCAAAATTTGGTACTTAGATACAGCAAACACTGGGCCCTGAATTAAATCTTCTATCGTCCTGCCACAGAGGAATTCAATTTAAAATGGTTTTATTCCAAAAAAGCAGAAACCACTTCACATATCATTCTCGCGCAGGAATTATATAAATAAATCTTTATATATAAAAATCTCGCATCACAATGTTCGTCCGAGGTAAATTCCGAAACTATTTAACCAATTTTAATGAAATGTTGCTTACTGTGTGTAATTTGGTCCAACTTAAAAGATGGGATAGTGTTTATCTAGATTATTGACCTCAAAATTTGTTATTGCGAATTAAATTTTTTTATGGGACCATTATTTGTAAGTTCCAAAAGTTTCGGCCAGATGGCGGTGTGAGTTAATTTGTTGATACAACACTTGGTTATCTAGATTAGGTAACCATCCAGTAGACGGCGTTGTGTTTCGTTAGGCACGGCAACGCTTGGGCGGGTCAGCTAGTATAAATATACCTTCATTATCTAGCATATTATGTATGTGTATGTGACCTTGCACAGATTTCTTCAATATTTGAACCCATTTCCATAAATGCACTTCTAACGAATACTGACATTACAACACATGCCGTTAGAAATTAACGGATAATTAATTACATCACATTTTTAAATGATTCATTAGGATTCTTATAAGTCCATTGATTACATAAGTATCGGAGTGGTTACAAGTTACAAACTAGTAAGTTTTATGCGTAATTAAGTGAAAGTGCATCCAAAACTGGAATGGGTTATCAATACTTTCTCGTGGCCAGTGTACTGCTTGCTTAATGCGAATACTTGCAATCCCTCCACCCCTCCGACAGCTGTAATTCTGCTAAACTTATTATAATAAGAGATCGTAATTACTATTGGAGAGTGGTCACTGCCTGCCTTGTATGGAACTCTTCAATCTCCGAATGCGCTAATAACCAAATACTAACTTTGTGGCACAGTTGTTACATTGGGATTTTGAAGTAAATACTTCTTTACGCACGCTTGACTTTAGGGGTAAACTGGCGAATGTGTAACGAAAAGTGAAATTCGTTGCTAGGCGAACGGGCTCACTGTAGTAGCAAGAGAGAGAGAGAGCGGTACGCGCGCAACTTTTATTTATCTCTTCCTCTCACAGCCAGCGCATGAAATATTTCAGTCAGTATTTTGAAATACCAGTGACGCGCCAAACGCGGTGGGGAGCGGACATGCTCACGGCTTGACCAGGCGAGGCGATTGATAATAAATATTTATAGAAAATTAATATATGTATACAGGGTGTTAAGCATCGTACTTGACTTACTTTAACCAGTGATTCCTGACATTATTTTTTTTTCTACAAAAACATAAAAATCAGTAGGTATTGGGAAGTTAGGGGCGGGGTGAGGGGTTGGTTGGTTACTTGACTTAGAAACCAGTGACGACATGTGGAAGTATTTTTTTTCTTTGATTTTGAAGGAAAAGGTTTTGAAAAAAAAAAATCTCATCCAAAGTCATAGGAGACCAAAATTTCATTTACATTTTTTACTCAAAATAATATATGTAGATGGAGCTAAAGAAGTATTTACTTCGATCGCGTGGTCTAAAGCACGTTTTTAAAAAAAATATATATGTAGGAAGATAGATTGTTCATCCCAGACAGGATGTATTCTCGCGGTTTACAGTACTTCTAAACCTGTACACTGGGGTTCCGTTATTGCTGTGGATGTTGCGAATAAAATCTCTCGATTTACTAATGCCAAATTTATTTACAGGAAGATAATTTTTACATCGAATTCACAAAGTACTTAAGGGGCCGCTCTCCTAATTTTTACCGATTACTTACATGTTTTCCTTAAACATTTGAATTTTTAAGTTCTTAAAAAAATATATGTTATACTTTAAGATAGTATCTATACATTCCCCATGCCCAAACGGTAATTATTTGAAATTTCCTCGATCGAAGTATATCGCAAAGTATGCTCCGAAAATTATTATTTACACGTTTGTTTCTGTTATTTTTATGTATGGCAGTGAGGCATGGAACTGGCACAGGAAGGAATAAAGCAGACTCAATGCTTCAGAAATGATATTCTTGATTCGTATTTATGGTAAAACCATATATGATCGAAAGAGAAATGTGGAGATCAGCAAAGAATGCTGGGTTGATTTAAGCGAAAAGAGTATAAGATTAAGAAAGGGACACTCAGATGGTTTGGAATGTAGAGCGAATGCGCGAAGAAAGGAGTGCAAGTAGAGTATATTACGTAAAATGCGAATGGTAAAAAAAGTCGGGGACGCCCAAGGAAGACATATCACGATCAAGTGAATCAGTAACTTGAGGAGGGCCGTGTCAAGAGTCAGAATAATAATAGAAGAGTATGTATGAAACGATATATGAATATGTATAATTTATCAAAAGTATTTGACCAAGTAATTCCGTTCTCTCTGCTCGACGGTTAGTTAGTTAGTTAGTTAGTTAGTTAGTTAGTCAGTTAGTTAGCCTCAGAATGACAACCATGTAATGCGTACACGTAAACCATGTAACGAACCTAAATCTTAGTAATATAAGGTTTAAATTCTTAGTTTAGATTATTAAAGTTTAAAAAACTAACATAAAAACCAATTTGGATGAAGTCAGGTCCATGTCACGTCAATAGCAATGAACAAAAAATGCCCGCCAGTAAATACGACGAATTTGACAATTTTAATTTGTTATTTTTATTTGTCGAAATAGCTAGGAAAATATTTTTTTGTCTCTCTGGCAACAGAAATATGTAGATGCTCCTTAACGTAACTGTACTAATAAAAAGCATTTTAAAAATAGTATGTTCTTATTAACTCCTTTTATGTCCAGCCAATCTCGAAATTTTTGGGAAAATTTTTAATAAATGTTTTCTATACTATGTTCTTCGTTTACGTGGTTGAAAGGTAAATATTAAAAATTTATCTATGAGTCAAAGACCTGAGAAATTTCTAAATTTCCACTTTTTTTAAGGAACTTATTCTGTATATTATATTAATGCAAACCACTAATTTCGTTCTTAATATCACATATTTCACGAACGCCTATAAATGCCTTTGTATAATTCAACGAACACCTACCTGAACACTTTCCATACAATGTTTAATTGTTTAAAATTCCTATATTTTTGTAACTGTCTATAATCTATGTATAGACGTGGTTCCCGCCTAAATTTCAGTATCAAAGATCAAAGAGTTTCGCACAAATTAAGAAGAGAAAATACGAAGATATTAGCAGCTTTATTAGCATAAATATGCAAATTATTTTGTATATGGTATTTTTTTAGTGGGTGCTGTTCTAACAATACAGTGTTTTTCCTCTCCGTCGAGATGTTTATCTCTTGCCAGCATTCAATCTAATGAATAAACCGTTTTTGGTAGGAGAAACTATAAAACTGTTAATATGTCTATAATGTAGGTAAGTAACATGTCGTATTTATTTGTTGGAAAGTTTTTGCAATAATTCATATTTATTGAAGCTATCAAAAACAAATATGAAGATAAAAAGTGGACTTGAAATATGTTGGTAGGTTGTTCACTATATGATAATAATAAAATCGTTTATTCATCATTAGATTTTTTTTACAATATAGATATACATTTTTTATTACACAATGGTTCTATTGACGAAAAAATCACTGCTCAGCTGCAATTCAGGATTTCTCCTGGAATGCAGCTGGTTTTCGGCAGTGCATCATATAAACAAGTGTTTGTTAAATCCGGATGATTTATCAGAAATATCTTGATGATTAATAACACGCGGTTATAAGACATGCGTTTATTAAGGAGAGTCTTAGTTACAAAATGTGTGTTGTCTAACTGAGAGCTAAGTGCAGAGAGGACGAACCACCTGTCAAAATTTACAAACTTCAAACAACAAAATCTAAAAGATATATGTATAAACAAACATAACGTTTTTCAAAGTCAAATATATAAAATGAAAAGAAAAAAATTTAACTATGAACACAACTTCTTGTACATGTTATTTCTGTGTCGTTTTTTTTTTGTCCCGGTGACTTACATATTTGTTGTAAATTTCCATACTCGTATGTAACCATCAATTATGCAAGTAAGAAGGTCGTTATCTATGAACAAAATAAACATTCAATTCTTTATGCTTAATTTTTTTTGGAAGATTGTGTAAACAAAAAATATACGACATACCTATATGTCTTCATACATTTCTTAAAAAAAATAAAAATTTTATTTGATTACGCTTATATTCTTTATAAAGTGTTTTATAAACAATTTTATTTTAATTTTACTTAAGCCAAACGATAGAAAAAGGTTTTACTTTTCCAAAGCATATTTTTGGGTACGTTTAATTTTTACCAATTTGTAAAGATTAATCGAAAATAATAAATTCATATTAATCTTCGACTCTTCTTGGACCTCTGCTTTAGGGTATTTCCGAGTTATGATGGGTAAAACCCGCATTACCGAGAATGACTCTGACTGTCTGAGATCTTTTTTTACTCCTTGTCATATCCTGAGCAATTGAATTTTACTATATGTAATATTTTAGTTTCAAAAAAATAACATTGAAATATAGGTAGGTAGATACTATGTATTTACGTATAACATAATTTCCAAACAAACAGCATCTTTAATAAAATAAATTAAAATGAAATTGAACGTCATATTTGAGTACAGTTACAATTTCTTTTAATATGTACAACTTTTACTTCTGGTGACATATTAGAACTTGCTAATTCCTAGTAAGACGTAAGACTGCAGACTCGAGACGAAAAACAAATAAAAATAATAAATTTTAACTACTTAATTTAAGGCCCAGATTTTTCGTGGAAATTCAAATGTAACATTGTCATCAAATAAAAATTGATGAATTGTTCAATTTTTTTTTAATCAACCCGTTCTTAGTCCGTTTCAGCTTTTGGTCTAATTGTGATCAGCAGAAAAAAACAATCCCTACGTTCGCTTTTGGACCTGTTCCCATATACTGTATCATAGAAATCGTTGTGTCTCCCTTACTAGCATGGTTAGAAATATGATCTAAACGGTGTTAGAAAGAGAAAATACCACGGTAAATTTTCAAAACTAAAAATAAACTGCAAAATAATTAAAATGGACCCCTGTATGTATCTAAAGTTTTTCAGGAAAAAAAAAGAATATTTGAGATTTTTTACTAATTATTTTTACATGAAACGACCAAAAAGTGAGGTTACAGTAACGTTTATACACTTTTCTCATAAAATATGCATGTATTTTTAAATATATATATTTTATCAGCAATTTTACTTAAAAAACGTAATGCGAGCCAATTTAAAAACTTTTTATGCTTGCTTGCAAAATAATTATATTTCAAAAAGTATATGTTTGTTTTTAATTATAAAATTTAAAAGCGTATTGTATCGCCTTTCCAAAACAGTTTTTTTTTCCCGGATAAATTCAGAAATATTCTATTTATTGGGATTTTAATGCAAAACGACAATATTTTGTACCTCTGACAAAATACTGTCGAGGCCTTAACTTTTTCAATTTAATAAAAAGTTGAAACGCATCTAGAAGCAGCGTATTACGGATACCTTTCAAAAAAATTATTTGTTATCTTTCCATCTGTCTCAGGAGTTCGTTTCTGAATGTACAGTGGATCCATTTATAAAGCCGTTATTATAATGTGACGTTACGATGTCATCACGTTTCTGTGCGTGACACCGGTTTAGTACGATTATCATTTAGGATTCCTCACTATATATTAATTATGATGATCTGATATTACTGAAGAGAAAGTCATGATGGCGACGTGGAAAGGAAGAAGCGTGAATCACAGCAGTCATCGTGATCAACGTCATCTATTATACACGGCGTCCAGAAACTAGTGGTGCAAGCGGGAAACTGGCGAGTTTATATCATATTTGGAGCCGATTTTGTTGTAGGTAAAACTTTTTTTATTTTAGCTTTCCCTTTCGAGTAAATCAAATAAACGTCAGAATTAAGGTAAATATTGAAAAAAAAATGGTTGGGACGGGGTTACAAACATTTGAGTTTTTTTTATGCGAGTACCGCTCAAGAGTCTCCCAACTGCTACTAATCGTCTGTATCAGTGAGACTATGGCATACCAAATTGTAGCATGTTGTGAGGCTGAAGGCAGAAGGGAGAGAAACGAGATGGGGAAGAGAAAGGAGGAAGGGAAGAACCTGGCTATTCGGATCAGGTCGCCAAATAGGCTAAACCCATTTCATTTAACGTTTCGATTCTGAACGGTTTTATTTCACCATCCTGCAACATACCGAAAACAATATTATATTTTGTACGTATACATTGTGATATAACGAACATTAATAATATAAAATTTAATTTTTCGAAGAAAACTTTTTCGGAAAGGTTTTCACTTTGTGATGGCATTATTTATTTTAATGAAAAGCCAAATAACTTTGTTTACATAAAACTTTGTTTACATAAAACTTTGTTTACATAAAACTTTGTTTACATAAAACTTTGTTTACATAAAACTTTGTTTACATAAAACTTTGTTTGCATAATAACTTTGTTCATATAAAACTTTGTTTACGTAAATAAAAGTGATGTAAGCAAAGTTATTTGGCTTTTCATTAAAATAAATAAAATTTACTTGAACACGCCGGGATATAACACGCGACCCCCGGATTTAAAATCAAGGATTGTAACTCGCCAACAAGTAGGCCGTGTTTTCAATAAAATTTATTGGCGCACGCCGGGATTTTAACCTGCATTCTCCGGATTCGTAGGAAAGGGTCGTAACCACTCAACAACGAAGGCCGTGTTCATCTGTTTTTTGTATTTTAAAGTGCATCGAAGACATAGAACTATAAAAAAAAAAATTAACCGTTTAGTAACCGATGAAAGGAAAAATACTAAGAAATTTTTCGAGTTCCCTATGTGAAATAAATTCACCGGTTTCCCACTAGTACCACTGGTTCCTGGACACCGTATATAATATGGCAGTTGACAGGTGTAAACACGTTACGTTTTTATTTAGTTGATTTGTTTTGATCTATCAATCATACTCATTCAAAAGCAGCTTGTAAAGTTACAATAAATGTCTAATTGAGAATTATTATAAATCACGCGTTGTGATTTTAAAACAATTGCAGATTTGTTGTATAATTTTGTTCTTTATCAACCGGCCGATCATTATAATGGTAAGGTTTCATGAGGTATATAGGTAGAAATGAGATCACTATTATATATAGAAACCATTCCAGGCATGCACAATTCAAATCCCCAAAGTTTCATCGCAATCGAATGAATAGTATAGGAAATAATTTCATAACGCCGAGCTCACTATTAGATATATATAGAAACCATTCCGGGCACGCTCACACCAAATCCCCGAAGTTTTATCGCAATCGGATGAATAGTATAGGAAATAATTTCATAACGCCAGAGCTCACTATTAAATAGAAACCATCCTGGGCATGCACAAATCAAATCCTTAAAGTTTCATCGCAAATTTCATCAAAATTGGCGTCTCCTCCGACGAAAATTTGTACACATTTTCTGGATGGTTAGGTCCGGGCCACAATGTTTTTGTTTTCCGTGACCGAAAGAAACAAAAAACCTTGTAACACTGCCCTAGCGTTTTAGCTTTTGTCGGATGTTTTATTAAACATTTTTTCGCAGAAGACGCCGCTTTAAGAACGCCTAAGGGACAAACAAAGAAAAAATAATTTTTATAAATGAAGATGAAAATTTTAGAGAGATAATAATAGAGTACATTTTAACAATGAATATAACAAAGTTAGACAACTATTATTTCTTTTCCCAACGATGAAAAAAAATATAAAATCTCCGCATGATTGAAAAAAGATTTATTTTTATTTTTATAATTATTTTTAACAATAACACTACTTGTCGACCCTTTGGAATAACAAGGTTCCATCTGTCGCTGACACGTTATGCGATCATGAACTCTAAAGTAGCTTACAATAGATCCTATTATTGATCCATGATGTTACTGCAACAGA
This sequence comes from Limnephilus auricula, assembly GCA_951813805.1. Classification (NCBI taxonomy): domain Eukaryota; kingdom Metazoa; phylum Arthropoda; class Insecta; order Trichoptera; family Limnephilidae; genus Limnephilus; species Limnephilus auricula. Next base: position 31,906,868 of record OX638403.1, on the reverse strand, counting down.
TGGAACCTTCTTATTCCAAACGGTCCTTGTGTAGATAGCGATAAGATTTAACCGTTTAACTTTTTATATTTTCAAGTGTAATTACCAAAAATAATGTTTTTATTTTTTATTTTGAGAAGTTCAGTCACAAATATTTAAATGTTTTACGATCATTTTCAAAAGATTTTAATTTTTCACAATATATATTATATAATTGATAATATTACATTATAAAAACCGAAAAGGGGTTTGTAAGTGGAATATTTTGAATTTTAAAGCGGTTTTTATTGTCCTGATACAAATGACTAATGACCAATGAAAAAATAAAAAAAATTATCAATCAAAAAAATACTCTATTATTTCAAAGGCAAATACGTGTTCTACTCGCATAATTTAATTAAGGCATCTAAAATATTTCAAGATCTAGTTTTTAAACTAAAAACATACGATTTTGTATTGTTTAGAAGTGCATCGATTAAAGAAATAATAATACTTTGCATAAAATTTAATTTCATTTGCAGATTTTAAATTTTTTACGACATAGGTACGCTTTATATTACACTACGGCTTGTATAATTACATGATAAAATCTGTCTTAAAATGACCTTCAGGTGAACTTAGCAAAAATTTGAACATGCAGGTCGGTAAGGTTACGTCGCGTCGTTTTAGATAACTTCTTAAGAGGCTAGACTTTGAACCACACGCGGAACATCCGCGACTGTCATTCTGTCCCGCTCACAATAAGCTCACGCACACTTACAATACATGCGAATGCAAAATGTGCGAATGAGACAACGCTCAAATTTACCTACAGAAATCGCTCGAAAAGGGGCTTATGGAGAATACACTTTTCTACACCAAAACTTTCACGAAATTGAAAATTTAAAAAATACATATTTTTTAGAAAGAAGAAGCTACATTGGTAGCTTTTTATAATTTTATAATTCTTTATGATAGTTGAGTTAGCAGTACTTTTTCCTTAAATAATATTTTTTGATAAATCGTACATGTTTGACAGTGAATGTTTACGTTATCGAAAATTCAAAAACATACCGACATAGTTTTCACCCTCTAGAAGGCAGTGTAAAAAATATATTCATTTTGTGCAATTTTCGATGTAGAAAAGTGTTTTTTCCCGTGCGTCCTTTTTGTATGGGCCGAAAAGCGAAGTCTATCATCTTAAGACGTATTATATCATAATAGATGTTAAATCAGTTATACCAGTGATCGTTATGCGTTTTCTCTATTTAGTGAATGCATATAGGCGATCTAAAATCTGGTGCATATATTTTTGTTCTGAACATAAAACTAGAACATAACACGTCATATAGAATTTTATACTAAAAAAACCTATTCAGGTTGTCAGGGGTTAAAGTGCAATAATTTCGGTAGGTGATTCTACATGATGGTATAAGTAAAAATAACAAATAACTTTTTTACAAGAAGAATACATTTTTGATACGCACAAACAATTCTTTTTTTGTTTACCTGAAAACTACGTGTACTTTAAAAAGTAGGAATTTAAAATAAATGTTATTTATCTTTGTTTTCTTTTACTAGCATTTAGAAACACCTCCAAAAGTTTAGTTTTTACCCCCGGACACCTTGTATACCACATATTAAAAAAAAAAATATTAGAATTGAAAAGCATTATATGCATGCACATTGATATACAAAACCAACATTTTGATGACAAATCAATAAATAATTTGACACCTTACCTTTAAATAATGGCACAAAGTCAGTAGATTATAGGGCATAATATATTTTTTAAATAAATGAAAAGAAAATACTTGGTTTTAAGTCACGCTATTGATATATTTTCACTGTCTAACGGTTTCGGTACCTCCTGTAACAGGAAATAATAATAAAAATTGTAGGCAAATCTCTTTTACTACTATATTGTAAAAAATAATACCAGTTGACTTCAGTAATCTTTTTTCGAGACCTAATTTTTAATGAAACTTGAAATAATATTGAATATTATCTAATGCAATACATTTTTTTTGATAGATAGATTATCTATTTCATATCGTCGATAGTACCTATGTGATGGAAATACAGTTGCGGGTTGAAAATCTAACCTAACCTAACAATTCTAGAAAAAGCTTTAAATTTCATAAAGACAGAATAGAACTCATCCATAAATATTATTAGTTTTCATTTAATCCACATACATACGTTTGTACATAATTATGACTTTTTTCTTTACTATCCCATTACGTACGTATATACATTACTATAATACCTTTTTAGATCAATGGAATTTGACATTGACAAATTAATGGAATGGATTTTATGGCTCGTTAAAATGACGACACGAAAGGTTGTGTCATACCCCGCTTATTTCGATTTTTTTTTATATTTAGCGGAATGAAATTTGAAAAGTCGTGAACCGATTATATGAATATTGAAATAGATTTAATGAAGAAAAATTTTTCGGTGGAGTATTCAGATAAGTTTAAATAAAACATATTTCGAACAAATTTTTTGTACATTCGAAATCGTAAGTTTTAAAATATTTCATCTGTGGGAATTCTAACCTAACATGATTTTTTCTGACCAATAGCTTTTGTTGTTTCAGACACAATTCTGCGCTTTTCAGATTCTGTTTCTCAGAAAGTTTTCTTTTTAGTAAAAATAATATAAAACAACTTCTATTACAAAATTAGTTGGATTCCAACCGTTCCAATCTGTAATTACTTACATTTACTATATATATATTATAGCTCGTGCTTGGTTTATAAACTCGTATTTAACAAAAGGTACCATTTCAAAAATTACTTAACGTAGATTTTTCCGTGAATCGATTGGCACTCGGCAAGTTAGCAATGATCAAGTGAACGATTTGAGTGACTTTCTCTCGCCTCGCCTCGCGAACGGTCGCTGGCACCGGTTGGGCGAGAGTGTCACGGTTGTCTTACAATCAGCGGCCGCACGTGACTTTGAACTTGTGCCAGTTATTGCGTAAGATTGGTTTCTAGGCAAGGTTGGAGAGGTTCATGCCGGTATATAGTGTAACATTTCAATTTTTTTTACAACGGAGACATTGCAAATGTAACGCTTTTGCAGTGTGTAAGTCGCATATAAACCGTTAGTTATTTATTGGATAACCGACAACTTTGCCATAGGTCACCTCAAGTGGTTTGATAGGTTTAGTGACTTAGCAGGGTTGCCTGGGTCCATGGGGTGAGATTTGTCCGAGACAAACCGACCTGCTCGGACCGGGCCGAGAGAGACTGGTTTGTGGGAGGTATTTTTATCTCTCCGCCAGATTCTTTCCATCCATCGCCTACCACCGAAATTGGGCACCGAAGTGATGGATTCATACGTCTGTCACTCCTGGATACACATACACCCATCATACCCTTTTCCTTCCCAGAACTTCCTATCCTCCTCTTTTTGCGAGATACGGATCAAACTGAGTACCTTGACTAAAGCGACCAAAGTGGCTCAGTGGCAGTTATGCTGAATTGAGCGGTGAAACTAATACAGAGTAAAATTTCAATCATAATTCAATAAGTTGACAGTTCAAAGTTCACAAAATGTCAAAATGTAATCACCCCCGTTGGGTGCAGTGGATAAAAAGCTACAAGCGTGGGCACACACTCCTTGCTTGATCCGCATTCAAATATCATATTTTGACACAATTTTTTTACCAATCGTTGCGTGTAACGGGCAAAAAACTAGTATATATATTAAAAACCTATGTTAGTTGTGAATCTCTAACTTTCACTAAGTCTATGTCTAAGTCACAGGTGTAAATATAAATGTAAGTCACTAGTTAAGTCAGTAGTTATAAGTCTTAGTCGAGAGTCACTAGCTGTAAGTCTTAGATGTAAGTCACTAGTTATTATTATAAATCTTAGTTTATTTGAAGTGATTTTCACGAAAACGGCGCTATATAAATTAGCCAAATATTATTATTATTATTAATGTTATTTGAATGTATTCTTTCCAGTCCAACAATGCCATTGACTCCCCAGTCCCTGGTAGCAACAGGACAGAGAGGTTCCTGTTCGACACCCTGTTCGGGCTGGAAGTACCGTCCTTTACTGAGGAAGAAGAAGACGACACTGGTACCAGGGTGAAGAATTGCACGTGTGGTGAGTTTGGTGGAAGAATGTTTTATAAAATTAAATATAAAGAAATCCACCAGTCTTTAACTATGAAGTTCAATGCACAAAAGAGTATATTGAAGTAACAGGACAATTGGCAGTTTGTGGACTTTCTAAATAGGGAGTTCAATCAAAGTTTAAGTAAAAATAAATTCATTAAATCTCATAGTAATTCCAATAATAATTTCTTATTTTTATTGATTTTCACTTTCATTCGAGTCGCACACAAATCAGACCGTTTCGAAAGTGACATCTGACAAAATTTATAAAAGCTCGAATGTCTCGTGCGCATTGTACCGTAAATGTTAGTGTTATAATTCATGTTTGTCCTTTTGTTTACTGTTTAGGAGTTCACTGCACAAATGTTCCTTCCGCTGCTAAACAGGACCTAACTTAACTAGACTTTAACCAACAATCTCTAAGCATGTGTCGATATTATTACCGATCTACTTAGTTTACTAACATTTCTAATTAAAAATGTTAACGTTTGTAATTTTGTGAAAATTAATGGTTATAGTGTTGAAAATAAACACATTAACCACTGGAACGACAGAGAAATTTAAAACTTTTTCTCGGATTGCTAAAGAAAATTTTTCCACCCACATTAAAAAAATCATACATTCGAATTTTAATACTGAGACATACACACTGATCATAGTTCTATTCAGCCAATGAATTCACATATCTTTCGACTATTATCACATATTCGTAGGATTTATAAAAAAATATTATAAAATCGTTAACTTTAAAACATTTTAAACAATCTAGAGAATATTTGCCACATTGTGGCAACAAAGCAATTCGAGGCTTTGGAAATAGTGCCATAATGTGGCAAAAAGCGTTCGAGTGGATAAATGAGTGAATTTCAATAAAATATAGGTTACAGCCGAGTGAATTAATGCGTCGGGTTTTCATCCAGTGGATTGGGGGTTAAATCCTTTGTAGGCTAAAACCTCCATAAATACACGAGCAACATTTTCCGTTTATGATGATAGTAGTAAGATAAATTCAAATATTGCCAGTTTTAATTAAATGAAAACAAATTACTTTGTGTACACCACTTATTTAATTAAAACTAACCGCAAATTTGAAATTTTTTGTCAGTTATTATATTACATTAACTCCACACAGAAGGCCCTGAGGAAATTAATTTCCTAGTATTAAATTCTAGTATTTAATTTTTGCTGGCTTGCATGATATCCAACTACACAAGCGCTAACGGCTGTTTCGAGCGTTTCAGATTGCATGCCGAGATACGATCTGTGTTTACAGTAGTTAGTGGAAGATACCTACTAAAAAAATATGAAGAAATTGCTACTTGCAGTATTCACCGTAGGTACTGTAAAATTAACTGACGTAAGAGCTGTGGGCAGTGTCAGCATATCAAATACATTATGCAGTTTGCAGTTCACACGAACTCCCATGCAATTACTAATAGATGCATGTAAACGCGCAGTAACTATTTACCACACGATGACAGTAGCCAGAGGCAATGATTACACTTGCATAATTAGTGAAATTGAATTGTCTAACAGTCTCGTGCTGCACTGAATACATCATCGCTATTGTTTTCACTTTCGATGAGTTTACCAAGTGCAAAATATACAGCCAATAACACTCGTAGGCATATAGAAGTGGAGATTGCAAATTTTCCAATAAATGGTACATCAGAAATTTAGTATCTATCTATTCTTGTAATTTATTTATTTATCTTAATTTTGTATTTACTTAAATGCGATAAATACACAGTGCCGGAAACTCCTTCTACAAACGGGAAACTAGTGACTCTACATCACATAAGAGAACCCAAAAAACCTTTTTTTTTGATCTGAGAATTTCAATTTTTTCTTTACTTTTTTACAATTTTTCGGCAATTAAAGGTTTAAAAATACTTTTAGAGCCAGATCACTGCTTCAACGAATTTAAAATACGTGCCATTAACCCCTTAGCATACGATTTTTGTTACCAAAAAATTACCAAATTACCAAAAAAAAAATCAACTCAAAATGTGATGTTGATTCACTCAGTTTCTAGTTACCATGTAAAAAAACTGTTTTTCCCAGGAGAACATGAGAAAGAAGATATATAAAAAAATATGTAGAAAACAAAAAAGATGACCAAAATTTAGACTCGATTCTTAATTAGAAAAAATGGGCCCTGAGGTGATTTTATTAGTAAAGGGCGCTGTAAAACTAACCTGTTATTTATTCCCTTGCGGTCAAATTAAAGTATGTAAATATTTTTTAATTCATAACTTTAATAACACTTTTATGTACATTTTATAGTAGATAAACTAATAATCATAACTGAATTTTTATTTACCTAAATGATAATATTTACATGCAGAAAGTATTATTTTATACCTCTTAAAATGATTTCGCTCATAAATTATTTAATTTAATTTAAAATAAATTAACATTTTCTTGGTTATTTATGATATTCATATTATTGTATAGTTTACGAGTATTGTCCTTTGAAAATATTTTTCTCTTTCTAAAAAAGTAATTAATAATACTAATACATAAGATAAATAGAACAATCTATTGGAGCCTACCAGTGTAATTATACAGTATGTAACAACTCACACCAGTAGGATTTTAACCAGCGGTTCCTGAGAATATTTGGAGTAGAAAATGTAAATGTCATTTTGCTGTTCAATGATTTTTTTTCTATACAAATATATATTTTTTTAAATCATATGACGCTACTGATCGCACTCCTACACATCGCGACGGGATCACTTGACACGCGCGCTGTTTCATGTGTTACCGTGCTGCCCGAACGAGACGAAGCGCTTATCACGTGACCCGCTAGGCTACCCGACTACTCGAATTCGACGTGTGATGGAAAAATATTTTTAATTGAAAAAAAAAGCATTAAGACAGCAAATGACACATACATTTTTTTCTCTAAAATTGCTCAGAATGCCTGGTTAAAATGTTTCAAGTATGTGCTGTATTATTCCACGCATTTGTCTAAAGAACAAAAAAAAATGGAAAAAGTTTGCCATTATTTATCACCTGCATTTTGAAACAATTTTGGTTAAATCTTTAAAGGGGTTTTGCATCTACAATACGTAATTTCTGCCACCTCGGAAAAGGCTTAGCCTAGTGAGGTGGTTTAAATAAAACATGTTTCTGTCTTGGTTGATAAACAAAATCTGAAAGATATTCAAATTTTTGATCTCTTGTAATTGTGACCGCACATAATAATTCAATGATAACATATTTGTTGTAAGTTGAAGACATTGCTTTCTGATGATTTTAGAGTGCGGGTCTGCCAACGATTTGGTTCCATTGGAGAACCCACTCAAGGAAGCGTGTTCTAATAGTACAGGTACATCTTTTCTGCTTACTAACTTTCTTCTTAGTCCTTTTTGTATAGCAATTAATCATACTTCGCATATTATGTATTCTAATTATTTTATATAGCTAGCTTTATAAATTATAGCCTTTATGTTATTCTGATGTATCAGCTATATTATTGTAAAGTTTCATCAAAATCCATTCAGTGAATTTTGCGTGAAAGAGTAACAAACACACATACATCCATACAAACTTTCGCATTTATAATATTAAGTAAGATTATTTTGAAAATTGTTTCCTAGATCCTACGTAACGGCGACTGAGCTTAAAACTGAAATTACTTATAAGACTTGAGAAATTTGATATTTTTACGACGTGAAAATAGATATAATTATATAGACAATTACGATAGAAGAACGATTTCAATAAATTTGGGGTTAAGCTCAGTCGTTGGTTCGTTACAAAATATTTATTCAAATGTAAATTTTTCTTTATCTTGCAATAGTACCATTTAATATGCACCTCAGTAAACTATAATATTGTTTGAATCAGAGAGTACAAAGAAATACGTGATCATTGTTTTCACGTAAAATAAAATACAGTCCAAAGCTTCAGTTTAAGAAGTTCAACGATGATAATATATTGTTTTACCTTGTCTGGTTTTTGTTGTTGTGTTTTCTATAATTAAAAAATTATATTTGTGTAAATATCTTGCCTACTAAAACGTATCAACTAATCTTTTCAAACATAAGTTAAGGAAATTTAGAAAGCAGTCTTTGAAAATACGTGCCTATTTATTAATAAGTAGCTGAGGTACCCGGCTTCGCTCAGGGAGTTATAGTATGTAGCCCCCCATCCGTACAAAAAGGCTTCGAATGGTCTACAATGTTTCAGAACATTCCACAACATTCGAGAGTGTTCTGGAAAGTTACACAATGATCTGAAATGTTCCTTGAACGTTCCAGTCTATTCCCGAACATTCCACAACATTCTAGAATGTTCCGGGATGTTCTGGAATATTGTGGAATGCTTTCGAATATTTTAAAATGTTTTGGATATTCTAGAAATTTCTAGAGGGCGAACTTTCAGCCATTATATCTTCAAAAGCTCGCCCTTCAGGTAAAAACTGGAACCATCTTCATGGATGGGGGATAGAGGGCTACCACACCATATAACTCCCTCGATCGTACCGAGTTTTAGCCGCAAGCACATTGTAAACTTACTTTTTTAATGTACTCGTATTGATATTAGTAAAAATATTCAATTTCACCCCAAAAGCTAATATATCAAATTTCAGAATGTGGAGTAACGAACCAGGAAAACAGAATTGTGGGAGGATTGCCGACCGGTCCTAACCGGTACCCCTGGGTGGCAAGGCTTGTGTACGATGGTCAGTTCCACTGTGGAGCATCTCTAATCACGTCCAACTACGTGGTGACAGCTGCCCATTGTGTTAGAAGGTACGTTTGATTCATAAATTTCATTAGAATAAAACTCCTATTAGAAGTCATAAGAGAACTTACATTTAAATTTAAGAATTTATATTTAAACTAGCTGATACCCGGCATGCGTTGCAATGCCACTTAAATAAAGAAATTGTTTCTCCCTGCGTGTCCTTTCCCATTCGTCTGCATTCCCATTCGCCAACTTTTTCCCACCCTCATCCCCTTCCCCTCACGCGTTCCCTTTTTACCTTCCCCGCGTTCCCCCTCCCCTCTACCGTTGTCCCCTTTCTCGCGAACCCCCTTCCACCTTCTCCTACTCCCCCCTCCATCGTCCTCCCTCCTACGAACCACCTCTCCTTCATTCTCCTCTACCCCTGCCAGATTCCTCTCCCCCTACCGCCTTTTCTCCATAAAATATACTGATTTTTTACAGAACTCGCGTTTGCCCTATTGCAATTTTTTTGCAAATTTCATAACTCCAGAACTCACCAATATAGAAAATATTGCTATATAGAAACCTTCGAGGGCATGTCCACAACAACTCACCAATTTTTTATCGCAATCGGGTGAATAGTATAGGAAATATCTCTAAATATATCAAACGCGCTAACTGTCAATGGTACGAAGTAAAAATTGTCGTTAAGTTTTCTGAAATTATCCAATATTCTGCGCAATTTTCTTAATTTTTCTTTCCGTAATAACCTTCTACAAAGTATTAGAAAACTTAAAAAAAAAGATGAACGAAATAGGTAAAGTCGTTCTGAAGTTATGGCGTGACCAAATAAAACATGGATTCGTTTTTATATATATAGAATAGATAGATTAAAAAAGTAAGCCTATCCAGAAAACAGTAAACTTTTGAAATCGATTCTAGAACATTCTACCAGTTTGGAAATCTACAGAAGGACCAGGTAGATCAGAGTGTGAAGATCCATTGGGTCAAATATAATATATTTTATTGTACGTGTGAAAATTCGACTTAAAAGACATAGATGGCTCTAGTGTAGAAGGATCTTAGAATTTATATATTTTTCGCGGATTTTTTTTTGATCTTTTTTCTAGAATTATAGTATTTTACCATTTAAAAATAATAAAATTTTTATGCAGTTCTCATTTTCTTTGTAAGACGCAACTTTTGAGGGCTAATACTAGGCGTTTCTGAATTTAAAAGTAGAAATAATTGACACACCCTAATACTCACTTAATATTGATGTCAAGAAATATTCAATGAATTAAATTATATTTTGTATACATATTGAATTAAGTGTATGCTTTAGTCCCCGGCTATTTGCTTCCAGCCCCCGTGCCTTCTCTTCCAGCTCCAATATTTTCGTATTATATTTGTTTTTTTTTTGTGTATAATTCAATTCACCCTAAGAAGAGTGCTAATAAAACTATTAAAAGAATTATTAATAAAATACGTAAATTTCCTGGCTCTATTTCAGTTCGGCATGGGCATCACATGGGCATCCAATTGACGAAGATTTTATATATTTTATAGAACCCCATAGGTCACAATATCGAAACAAATCCGTTGTTATTTCGAAGAACATGCGTAAATCTTTATGTTGTGAATGGTACTTGATAATAATTTATCGTATTATTTAATTCACCTTCACAACAAAACATTGCCTCTTTATTTATACTAAGAACTCACATTATTGGGAACGAAAGTGTAGGATGGCCAGGAGGCTAAACGGTAATTATTATGATCTCAAAATATTTCTCTTTCTCGTACCCACTACGTTGGGGCGACCCTATAAAATACTACCGACATCTGTCGGATTAGTTTAAAACCTCTAATATTTATCCATCCCAGAGCCATCTATATCCTGTAGCTCGAAAAATTTACATATAAATATTGGCACAGAATTGTGTGATCCAAATAATTACAAAAACCAAACAATTCATTTCAGGTTAAAGAGGTCCAAGATCCGCGTAATTTTAGGGGACCACGACCAGTTCGTGACCAGTGAGAGCAAGGCTATCATGCGCGCCGTGTCCGTCATCATCCGGCACCGAAACTTTGACGCCGAGTCATACAACCACGACATCGCACTGCTGAGGCTCCGGAAGCCAGTGGAGTTCTCCAAGATCATCAAGCCGGTCTGCCTACCAAAAATTGGTAAGTTTTTCACATGGTTTTTTTATAATCTCCACCATTAACATCATATTCGTTGCCCAGGTCGGGTCGGGAACCCGTTGCTTCAATAAAACAGCTTTAGGCGTTCTTGTCTGTACTTAATCGGCGGCTTCAGTTAATTGTAGGCTCAGTCTCATCTCAGGTTGTTTTCTTCAGCTTCGTCTGGGTTGATCAATTGCAATCAGAACATCTTCCCTCTAAAATCCCAGTACAGTTAAATCTGAGGACATGTCCGATTTGATTTTGTTTCGTATTCTACGCCTCTTCTAAAAATATATATTTCTACAGATTAAACCCTAGATTGTAGTCTCTCGTTCCTTAACCAGATTTTTGATGGTATGTACCAAAGGGCGGGGCGATACACTGATTTATAATAATTTCCATGGTGGACCCTCAGCTTCTCGCGGTTCTGCACTGCGTAGACGTTACTTGGTACTCACTCCAGCATCATACCAGATGACCTGCCTCCGCTTCTTTTGCCTTCCAGTTTGTCAGTTACCATGCGTTTCTCGAAGTGGGAGTTCTCAGTTTGGCGAGCAACGTGTTAAAAGTATCTTAAAATACCTTGTAGGCAAACATTTAAAAGCTAGCTCGCCCAGCATTGATTCGTTTGTACGCCTGGCTGTCCATGGAATCCTTGTTTTTTTTTTATTTTTCTCCAGCACCATATTTCGAGAGCGTCAATCCGCTTTCTTTCATTGGCTCTAAGTGTCCCAAATTTCCACACCGTATATGGGTGTAATTAGCGCTTGTACGAGCTTTATCTTGGTTGTCGTCATTATATCTCTGTCACTCTTTTGCATTTTGCTCGTGGTGTCTTTTGTTATGCAAATCCTTATTTTCACTGTTTCACAGCCTTCTTCATAACTTATAGACGAGCCTAGTTATATGAAATCGTTCAGCATTTCTCAGTTTGTGAGAACATTTTTTGTTCTCACACAAAGATGTTTGCTTTGTCGATCACCATTTTTAAATATATCTATTTGAATTTCACTTTTGTTTTCATAATTGAACGAAAGTATGGATGAAGTGGAATCTTGGAATTGGAAATATACCGACTTCCCGACATCCTTCCACTCGGCAGATAGACTCGATGTCGATGACAAGGCATTACATCTACTTTTGGTGGTAACCATGCATACACTCGAGTACATATATGCATTTCATGACATTACAGCAGTTAATAAACAAAATAAGTCGGCCTTACAAAGTAAGATTGATTTTTTTTTAAATATTCAATATGACAAAACTACAATGAATTCCCGTAGCATCAGTTTGTCAACGGGTTCTTAATAACAAACTACTTATTTAAAAAAAAAATAGGATGTCTACTGTTATTTTAAATCATAGACAATATTTATAGTAAATATAATAATGAAACAAAAATATCAACAATTAAATATAGAATCAGAAGAAACCTTTTTCAGCGTGCATCTTCTTATGAAAATATTAGTTCTCAATATTTTTATTTCGGTTTTTTTTTTCATTAACTCCACACAGGAGGCCTGGAGGAAAATATTTCCCCGCAGGGCCTATGTCATCTTTGGGGATGCTGTGCGGAGGGTCATTTTAGGAAAGGAAAGAGAGGACGTTTTGGGAAGGAAAAGGGTAACAGGAGTCGGTAGGAATCTGGGGGTCAGAAACGACGGACATATGAATCCATCCGGTGCAAGGCGATGATCCGAGAGAGTCATGCTGGAGAGGTCAAAACGTCTCCTTTAAACAGACTCTTTCGATATGGCCTGCCACGCAGTGGGTAGGCAGAAGCATCTGCCACCAAGACCACACCCCTATGAACCCGGGCACCCGTGCCAAGTCACCAAATGTAGCGAACCACTTGAGGGTGACCTATGGCAGAGGTGATGGTTATCAAATAGATGGTTCCGTGGCGGCAGTACTCATACCCGCCTCCCAAAGAAATTTGGTAACATGTTGCAAATTGTAGGGACATTGCGTTCTAAGATTCGTTGATAGTATTTATTTAGATACCTAAGAAGTCCATCGTCAGGAGTTAGTTTTGTGTTAGGAGCTTGTTCCACTAAAATGTATATAAGTTTTGATTTAGCTGTGTTAACAAGTAGGCCAAGCTTACGACTTTCTTCTTCTGATATTATTATAGTTGGGTGTAATATTGTTGTAATTCGAAGGATCTTGATATGTGGGTACACAAGGAGAAAATATGTCACAGGTAAGGAAATGAAAGAAATTGGACTTACTGCCTTGTAGAATTCTTCTTTCTGGCGGCTTTACATTACACGGCATTTATAGCTGATTTTAGTATTTCGCGGTATTTTTATTTAGAGGCGGATGCGGGAATTAATCTCGGGCAGATATGGCCTGCACAATAGTTTTCCGATCTCCGAAAGCAGCGAACCCATGCACTTTTTCCTCAGTAAACATCTGCGAGGCGCTGCATCGCCAGGATTATACTGTACTCGGAGTGTGTTCATGACGCCTTTTGTGTACCGTGTCCATAGCTCGCTATTGTAAAAGCTCATACAGTTGTTTCTTTACCGGAGGACTGCACCCGTTGAACCTCTTTGCGAGCATGTTAGCAGTACTCTTCTTTGGCGTTCTATACGGAATGTAGGTGGGTACAAAAATGTGGCTGTGTATTGTGTAGAGGGCCCAACCAATAGTACTCTTCTTCCTTGCACTCTCCCAACTCATTGCCTAGGTAGGCTGTTGGGGTCGGCTCTCCTCGTTCTCAGGTTGTAGCTTCTTCGGTTCTGGGTATCGCTTTCATCCAGGCCGTTTCTACTTAGGATTTTGGACCAATGAATCATCCAGGAGTTCTTTGGTCTTCCTCTGGATGACTGTCGATGAAGCTCCATAGGCATTGCCTGCTTCACTGTGCTGTCTGGTGGTCTCCATTTTATGTGCCCAACCAATAGTACTATTTAAATTAAATAATTTTATGTAGTAAAGCGTTTTTGTATTAATGCCCTAAACATCCCTTAAAATGTATTATTTCCAGGGCTGGACCCCGCGGGTAAAGAAGGTGTCGTAGTGGGATGGGGCAGAACCGCCGAGGGAGGATCTCTACCTGCTATAGTGCAAGAAGTCAACGTACCCATCCTCACCCTGGGCCAGTGCAGGGCTATGAAGTACAGAGCTTCTAGGATCACTTCCAATATGGTACTTTTTTTAACACCAATATCATTTTACATTTATATTTTTACAACAGTGATTTATTTTTGGGATATTATGCAGTGTTGCGCTTAGTCCTTATTAGGACATGTATTCAAAGCTGCCTTGAAGAAAATTCTTAAATAATTTAATAAAATAGGACAAGATCCAAAATTACAATACCCATATTTTCAGGATAAGTCAGGCTGAACCCTAAATAAAATTCTATAATTTTCGAAAAAATTTCATGAATAATTTTTGAGTTACTTTACCGTGTTGAGCTTCCTTCTCCTTTAGCCAAGGAATCGGATAGCGTTACGGTTTCCATAAGCAAAGCAGACAGTCATCGGCGACGTGGCTAGTTATTGGTATTCAGTATTAGACTGCTACCTCCAAACTGGGGGCAGAAAACCTCCTTTCGAGGTTTAACGCTTGCAACATTGTATCACTTCTATACAAGTAAACCACTATTCTACAGTGATGGTGGACTCTGTAACGCTGTCAGAAACGTTGGCTAAAGAAGAAGGAACCGCAAACGTCACAATAACCCAAAATTAATCAAGATAATACTTTTGGTCGTAATAATCTAAAATCGTATCCGAAATATTAAGTGTTAAACTTTTTATTATTTTGCAGATATGTGCTGGGAAAGGCAAGACGGATTCCTGTCAGGGAGACAGCGGAGGGCCATTGCTTCTGCAAAATGGGGACAGATTTGAAATAGTTGGTAAGGAAATAGGAAGGCCTAATCATAGCTATAATATCTCTATCCGTTTGAAAGAATCCCCCATCACCCATCATAACAAACGGATTGCAATATGTACTGCACAGGTGTCGTGTGGGAATGCTGTCATTGCTCTACCGGTATTCAATGGTAGATGCTCCGAGGAATTAACATCATTGATTCCTGCCTACCGATGCATAGTCGGGAAACACGCCAAACGATGACATTTTTGTACATGACCACGGGTCGTTTCTAAGACTCGTTCTTGAGTTCAACAGATCGAACGTGGTCTCTTCAAGAACCGTGTTCTTTTATTAATTTTATAATTTTATAATTTCTCTCCCCAAAAAGACTCTCCACGCAACATCCCCCAAAGATGACGCAGACCTTGAGAGAAGCTTTAGTTCTTTCCAGAAAGGTCTTCTTCGGGAATGCTGTGTTGAGAAAGAGGCGGTTCTTTGAATAAATTGAATTGATTGTGGCAACCTTCCCAACAAGTTTAGACAAAATAAAACCTTATTTAAATACATAATTTTTATAGAAACACTAGTGGCCAGCGTAAAATGGGGTGAGTTTTAGTTGAATTGTAAAGCTATTTATTTTAAAGATGTTTTCAGACAGAGAAAAGTGTTTTGTGTCTTTTTTGCTGTAAAGATTATCAGTATCTATCGATATAGTTATTTAAATATTCGAACTCGCATTATGCTTTGAAATTTTTTTTGAGTTTTTACTTATCATAACGTTGTAATAAGCCTTTAAAGTCACTCCACTCTGAAGGGTAACTTATATCATCGCGTTTTTTTTACACCCCTTAAACATATTAACATTTTTTTTACACATATTTCCATAGTTAAAAAACGTGCGATAAATTTGAAATTAAATTTTCGAAGTAAATGATTTTATAAACACTTATTTGGTTTCAAAGTTGACAATTGCACAAAGTCACCCCATTTTACGGTAGTCGGTAATCAAAAATTGAAGGTAAAAATTTAATATTTTATTTAATAATTTTCAGGAATCGTGTCCTGGGGGGTAGGATGTGGCAGGCCAGGCTATCCTGGAGTATATACAAGAGTGCCCAGATACCTATCCTGGCTGAGAGGAAACCTGAAGGACACTTGTCTATGCTCGCCCTGAATGATCTCTATTAATAATTAATATAATGTTATTGTCTTTCATCTACAAAAATTGTGTTTTTTGCACTCAGCAGCAACATGTGCGCGAAAAACTTTATCTACGATTGAAAAACTGTTATCCAAGTTGCCTACCTCTCACATTGGCGCAGCTGGAAGGATATTTTTAAAACTATTTTTTTTATCCACAATATTTACACTAATGACGCTCTAGACTACATAACAATTGAATATGTATAACTAAGTCATTACATTAATTTTACATAGGCCAATGCTTTGACAACTCGCAGCAAAATTTTCATCGCTGGGTGCAAAACATACAGGAACGAAAATAACTACCTGCTAT
Organism: Limnephilus auricula; assembly: GCA_951813805.1. NCBI lineage: Eukaryota > Metazoa > Arthropoda > Insecta > Trichoptera > Limnephilidae > Limnephilus > Limnephilus auricula. The sequence goes on along the minus strand of OX638403.1, from coordinate 31,890,546 downwards.
GTTCAAGATACTTATAGGAAGTATGTATGTATCTCTAAGCATTTGTGACTAATGTAGATACAGTGTATAATAATGTCAAATAATTCCGTACACACTACGCCCGAACAGCTTACTGAGCCGCTCCGAACTACCAAATAAACAATTAAGCAAACAAAACGACAAAAGAAGGCGTATGAAAATAATTTTTACTATAATAGTGTATTCGGGCCTTCCCATCAATGTTTTAGAATTTATTAACTCAGTTGCTAGTTGGAAAGGGCTCAGTGCGTTGTGTGCGCTTCGTATGGTTGTAATCAATGATACATGAACGTGGTTGGATGATTCAACTTCTAGTAGGATGTTTTGCCTATCTGTTTGTGTGTATCCATCCATCAACTGTTATTTATATTGGAGTTTCCTCACTTGTCTTACAGACAGCATTTTTAGTAGCTTTTTGTGTCAAATAATCAAATGATTGAGAGGAAGGTATTTTACAAAACTGTTGCTGTTATTGTCGCTGTAACCACCCGAATACTGAGCAAATGGCACAACTGCACCTCAGATTGATTACACTTAAATCGTAAAAATCGATGTTTTGTTTTCCCCCATTTAATCCTCCAAAACTGGATTTTTTTAAAGATTTATTTTGCCAACTGTAGGAGAAGAAAATATTCTATGTCTGTACGTTTTTCTTTGTTTAAAATACAATGTCAAATTTATATACTGAACCATTGTTAATAGCGTTCATACTAGGTCATTTTAAGGATTTTCTATAAGAAGAAACCCATAAAAAAAGCAATACATGGGGACATGCTAGAGGTTAATATCTGTATTACATTGAAAAACATATGCAATAGTGATCAAAATCAGACAGTAAATACGGGAATATGTTTGTATAGACTTCCGTTTTAGGCCACTGCAGATAAAAATCTCAACCGTTTGAAATGATATTAAAAATTGACAAAAAAAAAATCATTATTGTATCAAATACACTTAAAAAAAAAAAAAAAAATCATAGGTATATCATTTTAACTTTGAGACCTTCCGCTATATGTCTACTCTAAACATTGAGTTATTGTGTCAACTGTTCTTTTTCTCGAACACACGATGTTATAAACAACTTCAGAACATTGTTTCTAGTTTTATCCGCTAGATGTCACCTTCTGCTAAGTTTATCAATCAGGTTATGTTCCACCACCGTAGAATATCATTCTGGAACAGACAATCTATAATCTAAATTGAAATATAGATTTGTGGTGATGACTTAAAAGTCATAACTTTTTGACTCATTCAATAAATTTATATTTTGAGTTTTTATGGCACGAAAATAATCTTGGTTAACCAGGAAGGACAAACCAGACTTTGAAATTGAATATTAAAAGTTGAACATCAATTTAACTTTGCACCTAAGTTCGTACAAGTACATGGGTTCATTGTAATTTTTATAACTATACATATGAATTTCTTGAATGTGTAAGAAATTATCCTATTTATTTAACTATTTATTTTACTTTCATATTATTTCTACTTAAGTCATAATTCATAATTAATTATTTATAGTGATTGTTAAGATAATATTTTATTATTTTATACTAATGGAGAACTGTTTTTGCAAAGTAAATATATTTACGACAAAAATTCTAGATATTTTATATATATATATATATATTAAATTAACCATGTACCAAATACCAAAATACAAATAAATAATGTTCCGAGAGAAAAAAAATAATAGAAAACCTTTTTCTTTCATTAGCTCCACATAGGAGGCCCCGAGGAAAAAAATTTCCTTCGGGGCCTTTTTGGGTGTTGTGTGGGAGGTCTTTTAAGGGAAAGGAAGGAGAGGAAGTCCTGGGAAGGAAAAAGGTTTGAGGGGTGGGTAGGAATCTGGGAATCAGTATGTCCAGGAGTGATGGACGTGTGAAGTGTGAAGCCAGCCCTCCCACTGCGGTGCAAGCTGATGGGTCGAGAGGGTCCAGATGGAGGATCAAAAGGTCTCCCTCGACCAGTCTTCCACGCAGTTGGTGGCCAGACGCATCCACCGCCAAGTCCTGGACAAACCTAACCCCATGAACCCGGGCACCCCTGATTTTTTTTTTACAACAGCTCCACACAGGAGGCCCTGAAGAAAATAATTCCCCTTCTGGCCTTTGTCATCATTGGGGATGCTGTGTGGAGGTTTTTTGTCCCCATTCCATCCCTCCCACTGCGGTGCATGTGATGTTCCGAGAGAGCCCTGCTGGAGAAGTCAAATTGTCTCCCTCAACCAGTCTCTCCCGAAGTAGCTTGCATCCGCCAACAAGACCCGGACAAACCTTACCCCATGAACCCGGGCACCCCTGCTAAGTCACCAAACGTAGCAAACCACTTGGGGTAACCTATGGCAGAGGTGTTGGCTAACCAATAAATGGTTCCCGGGGCGGCGGTACCCACGACCGCCTACCAAATCTTCTTCAAATAGTCTCTCTCGATCCGGCACGCAACGCAATAGATGAGAAAATAAATCCGCCGCCAAGACCTATACAAACCTCACCACCATGAACTTGGGCAAACCACTTAGGGTGACCTATGGCAGGGGTGTTAGTTATCCAATAAATGGTTCCCGGAGCGGCGGTAACCATACCCGCTTCCCAAGTTGAAAATAATTGTAAATAACGTAATAACCCTATAAAAATATGCCAATTTATGATATGCTTATAATTTTTAAGATGATATTTATCTTTGTGAAAACGGCTCTCGTTAAATATATTTTATATTGTGTAAATTAAAAAGTAATTTAAAACAAACCAATTTGTATTATTCCCCTTTGATTCGCCCTTACAACATTTCCCAAATATGTGTACCGTAGATCCAAAGTTCCGGGCGGTTGAATTTTTGTGTGGTGTTCAAAAATACAAGTTTAAAAAATCCGGGTTTCTGATTCCTACATAATTTCTTTTCAAGGTTTTCAGTTAGGTTATAAAATTAGTAAGAACCTAGAAAACAAGCATTGAAAAAATGTTCAACGGGTCGTTAAGAGCGATTGACCAGCGGCTGAGAATAAATGTTTAAAAATGCTTGCAAACTATACAGGAATGTTCCAATGAGAAAGATCGATTACTCGTATCAAATTTTTTAAATTAAAAATTAAAAATCGATTTATTTCATTCAAAACTTGCCTTTATATATGTAAAGAAAAATATAATTTTCTTTAATTTAAAACAATGCCGAGCTTGTCTCGTCATTGTGGTTGTATGTATTGTAGACTGTCACTGGATATGCGCCACAGTACCTACTTAATAGTCGACTCAATATTTTATAATTTGAAAATGGATTATTAAAACAATAGTAAAAAGAGTCTGAGTTATGATAAAACAAATGAAGAGGATTAATTACTATCGTGATTGAGATTAAGGAATTACAATAAATAACATTAAATGTCGTTTCTTTCTTCACAGGTAATGTTTTATTACCATAATACTTTTCTTTATGTTAATCTTGTGAAATTAAGATTATTATTATTTAGATTAACAAAATAAACCATATCTTTCTTCACAGAGAAACTCAATTGATCAAAATTCCAAATCACAAGAAAAATATTCTTATATATATGTACCTAAATTAGAGTAAGCAATAAAAATGTTCAAAACGCCCGATGATAAATTATTAAATATCGAGTAATTCTTGTAAGTATATTTTGATCATAAGTATTTATGATTTATCAATAATGTCTAAACAAAATAAGTGCGTAAAATTTTTTTTAAATATTTTAGTTTGTAAGACCTTAAATAAATTGAAAAACTGAGGTATTTTTGTCACAAAACACGTTCTCGGATTTATTTTTTAATGATTTTAATTTAACTAAAATTTAAATTCTCAAAACTATGTTGAAGAGATTATGTAATGATTTATTTTGTTGTATGATTATATGATTTGATATTTATGTTATTTAATAGAATCTATCGTTTGAAAATTGAACAAATCTGCCAACGACCAACGGTATAACCTTGGTATATTAAAAAATAAACTTAGTTTTTCAAACATTTTAAAACTGCGTGTACCAGATAAAATAACAATCTTTCAAAATCAATTTATGTTTTTTGGTTAAAAAGAGTCAATACGTCTAAAATTTGATTTAAAAATGACTAATTTCCGGTATTCTCTGGTTATATCCTCTTAAAATTCCAAGTTCGCATTTGCACGTGAACAGAATACTGTTGAGATAACGTATTTTTGTATTCTTCAGGGTCGAATGAAATAAAGGTACTAACCTAACTGTTTTTCGCAACAGGAATAATAATTTCAGAATGTTGTAAATCGTGTTCAAAGATGTCATCCCGTGTAAATATTCGAACGCCATTTCCGTTTGAAAACGTTATTTCCGTCCGAAAAACCTCTGAATTACTCGTCATATCGCGCCTGAATTTTTTTTACTTCAATGACAAAAGACGATTTTATTGCAAAAACCAACCAACGACAAGTATTTCTGCGGACCGGAAGAAAATCTCTGAAGACCGACGGGGGTTGGGAAACGCTGGTTTAGAATAATAACATTTTAAATACGTTAATAATTAGATAAACCAGGGAAGCTTGTTAATTTAAAAACGAATTAAATTATTTTTTAAAGAATTTGTGATCTTGTTTATTCATAGGGGATATTTCACAAACCTCCTCACAAACTATCGATTTGATGACGTACATTGTCGATTCATTAAATACGATTTATTTATTTAAAGGGCCTGAATTTACTATCTGGTACCTGGACTCATGAATAGTGGCTATATATTATACGCAGGGTCTCCCAAACTGTGCTCCACGGAACACCAGTGTTCCGCTGAACCTTAATAGGGGGTCCGCCACGATTTGATGTTAAGGTACGTACTTGACTTACTTTAACCAGTAATTCCTGACATTATTTCGAGTAAAAAATGTAAATGAAATTTTGGTCTCCGGTGACATTTTTTTTTTTTTAATACAAAAACATAAATAAATAGTAGGTGTTGGACAGTTTGGGACGGTGTAAGTGGTGGGGCGGTAACTCGGCTTAGTGACCAGTGACGTCATGGGAAAGATTTTTTTTTGTTTTATTTTGAAGAAAAAAATTGTCATAAAAAAACCGGAGACCAAAATTTCATTTACATTTTTTACTCCAACTAATGTCAGGAATCACTGGTAAAGGAAATCAAGTACGTATCTTAACACCCTGTATTCACATATTCCTATTTCAACAATACTAATATTATTCACAATAAATTATTATTTGTATCAATCCACATTATTTTTAATTTTGTGCGATAAAAATCAAATCACTTTATTACATACTGAAGTGAGATGACTATCCAGAGGAGAAGCACTATTAAGACTTTATGAACTTCGGAGTGAGTATTGTGAGTAATTAGTCTTCTTGAAGGCACAAAATAATTCACCACAAAATATTGTTGATGTTTTATCAAATCCTTCATGGTTGATAAAACTTGCATATCTGGCAGTTATTTACAACTGCTAATACGAGAGATAAAATTCCATCTTTTGACAAAATAATACAAATTTGGATTATATCAGTTCGACGTAATAATTTTGATTGTTTTCCTGACTTACATAAATGTTTGAATGAATTAATTTAGTAGATGAAGAGGTTTCCAAAGAATTTTTAAAAGATGGCCGTGGTCGAGTTGCAAGACTCTTGACTCCCAATAGGAAGGTCGCGGGTTCGAACCCGGCGTGCGCAAATAAATTTTATTTGATTAATTTGTGTTATTTCACAATTAATTAATAAAAATAATATGTACTATATTTGCGGCACGTTCCAGAGTGGAAGATACTCTCAGTATCGTCCTGGTGTAAGACCACCATTGAGAATTTAGTTGCTTAATAATGGTTTTAGCCGTGTTTAGTGACTAGATCTGAATAGCCAGGTTCTTCCCCGCCTTCCTCTTCCCCATCTCCTTCCCTTCCCCACTTACCTTCATCCTAACAACATACCCCAATTGGGGATGCCATAGTCTCACTGGCTCCAGGCGGGAGCAGTTTGGACTCTTGTGAGGTTTTTCTCTATACAAAAAAATAAAAAAATAAAACTTAAAAACAGCTCTTTTGCAATATTTTACGAAAACTAATAACGATTGCTGGGTTTGGAGTCCATTTTCCGTGACACCTAAACGTAGGCATAAGTGCAAGCAAGTATGAACATCTAATTGATTTGATTAGTGACTCTGACTTGAAACAAAAATACAAATGTCAGCCTTTATATGATTTCTGGGTGAGTTTGTCAGAAGAGTACCCCAATAATTTATCGAAACAAGCTTTTATTTTTGTACTTCCGTTTTCTACAACCTATTTATGCGAAGCGCGATTTTCTAATTATACTGCAATTAAGTCAAAGTGCAGCAACAGGTTCGACACCACTCCAGATATTAGAATTGAGTTGTGTAAAAGCAAAGGCAGCAATCTCCATTTCGGGGAGATTGCGATGTTTGAAATAACCTGGAGATTTCTATATTTGCTTTTAAGTACAATATTACATACAAATATTGCATACACATATATTACATACAATATTTTTGTATGTAATATTGTAGCGATCTCCAGGTAATTTCAAAAGCAAACATAGCAATCTGGCCGAAATGGAGATTGCTGCCTTTGCTTTTACACACCTCAATTCAACTTACTAATATTGTGCTCGATATCAAAAAGATATGAAATTCACGGACTCGAAATTATCTAAGTTATTAGGTGCTTTATTTATATAAAAAAAAATGGTATTCATATTTTTGTTTTAATATATTTTGTTTATATACTAAATAAGTAAAATGTTTATTAAAACTTTATTTTGCTATACTCTAGTTATTAACTATACTTTGCTATAATAGGTACCTGGATAAGGTAGCCGAGTTCTTTTACATGTTGTGAGTATTTATTTGTTTATTAATTCGTTATCATATAGATAAGCTATCAGGCGGATGGTGAATAGCTCCTTTATTTTTTTTAAAGGAAGTAATTTGAATTGTAGTCATATAATATTTGCAATTTTGGCATTTTGCAGTTTTTTGAGAAGAAATAAAAATGTGTGTAAATAAAAATGATTTACAGTGAAAACATAATACAATATTGGGGAGAAGTGACATGTACTTTCTGGGAATGTCGTTCGAAGGACCAACAATTTTTGACGGCCTTTACTTCTCCACCGTCCTCTTCCCCACCCCCTTCCCTTCCCCATTACCTTCAACCACACTACGTACCGCAATTGGGGATGCCATAAGCCCGCTGAATCCAGACGGGAGCAGATGGGAAACTTGTGAGGTACATGGAGAATAATGTTATTCTAAAATACGATCATTTTATTCGTAAAAACGGTTAAAAACGGGACTGAAGTTCTTACGAACAAATCAACAGGGTTTCAATGTATATTGGCGGGAACATGTAAGAATAATTTTTTGGTATACGTAATTTCGTACGTAGGACCAAAAAAATATTCTCTCATTTTCCTGCCAATAAACATTAAAACACTGTTAATTTGTTCGTAAGAACTTCAGTCCCGTTTTTACGAATAAAATTATCGTATTTTAGAATAACATTTTTCTACGTGTATTCACATAAAAAACCTTTGGTATAAGTAAGTGCCTACTATTCAAGATCTTAAAGAAATAAAACAGCAAATATCAATAATGAGATAAAACTTTGCCACCTCATTGCTTTTTTAAAAAAGTAAAATACGTAGGTAGGTTAATTATGGGTCCTTCGACCTTTAAATAATAAAACACATGTAAATAAATTAGGAATATAAAAACGGCAATAGCTAGCAGACGCTACGTCTTAAATTTTGGCATAAACCAGTTTCCTCAACTATTTTTGAAATAAATTTGAAACAAAATCTCTGAAGAAATCAAGCTAAATAAATTATTCAGACCGATTTACCATACCATTAGTTAAACTCTAATCTTATCTCCACGCTTATGATTTGCATATCGTTAACGACTGGTCAAAATTAATCGTCCGTTAAATCTAACCATTTGATAAAGAGTCATAAAGTTGAATCATAACCGAATTAAAGGTTGAGAGGCTATTTATTTAATATACCGGTTTATCGGAGGGGCGATCTGAAAGTTGCGCAGGTGTTTAAAGTCATCAAGACATTAAAAGGAAAAATACACGTCGGAATGAAGACGTTTATGGTCTGAGAGACACGTTTTTGCTGGTTCTTTTTGTACGACCCTCGTAAAACAAAAAGGAGCGTATGCAAGCCATACAGCGACAATGGTTATTATGTATAATAGGCAGGGTTGTTGAATTGATGGTCAAAATAATAAATAAATAATAAAAAATTGTTGGTTGTGTTTGTGTATCTAGGTATCTACTTAGAAAGCATGTTAGGGGCGTACACGCGCTGATGACAAAAAGGTGAAATCTGGCAAATCAATTACTTATGTTTTATTTTTTTATAAGAAAAATTCTCTTTTTTTACTTTTGAAGGTTATTCCCATCAATGTAATATATCATTGAAGAAGAAGATAACAATAATAATCTAATTTTTTTAAATATGAAAATGAACAACACACAGAAAAATAATAAAAAATAATGGTCGGTACTTGTTTCCAATAATAAAGGTAGCTGCCAATAATACGGAGAAAAAAAAACATTAGTCGAAGATAATATTGTTAATTCTGAAATTTTAAATATGAAGTTGACAATTACGACAGTCTCATAATAGATCGCAGTGGCCCAATTGGTAGAGGTGTATGTCCCGGTAAGACGTAAGGTTCTGGGTTCGTGTCCCAGTTGCGACCATTATCTTTTATTATTTTGCTGTGGCTTGTTAATTTTCATATTTAAAAAAAATTGATTATTATTGTTATCTTCTTCTTCAATGACTTAAGTTTTAATTTGTTTTACTTTATTTAATTTATTTTATTTTAGATGAAGTTATACGCCAATCATTATTTAGATTTATCTTTACAACGATCGGTTTACATTGTGAATATGAAAAAATATGTTTTGGATACATTGAAGCTTTTCCTACATTTTCAACGAATGGAATTAAAACAAAATTATTAATTACGTTTCAAAAAATTTAAGCGCATAGTACTAAATAATTTGTGTTTTCATTAGATAAATATGAAGTTATATAGAAACAACTTTTTAAAAATACTCCTTTATGGCTAAGATTATTTTTGGCTTTATTGACTGACTAAATAATTTTCGTTCTTGTAAAATTATTCATAAAAAAGATAAAAACAAATTAGGCGCTTTTTTCCTCGCGCAGATAATACCAAAAATACGCGGAGTTTTCAAGGAGTAAGAAGTCGAATATTTCTGGCGTTTATATTCCTCTTAAGAGGGTATTACCAGAGAATACCGGAAATTTGCCCTTTTTAAATCAAACTCTAGATTATTTTTTACAAAAAAAAAATTGATTTTGTAAGATTGTTATTTTATCTGATGCATGCGGTTTTAAAATTTTGAAAAACTAATTTATTTTTAATATACTAAGGTTATATATACCGTTGGTCGATGGCAGATTTGTTCAATTTTCAAAAGATAGATTCTATTAAACAACACAAATTTCAAATACATAATCATACTACAAAAAGAAATCAATATCTACATAATCTAGTAAACACAGTTTTCAGAATTTAAATTTTAGTTAAATTAAAATCATTCAAAAATAAATCTGAGAACGTGTTCTGTTACGAAAATACTTTTTTCTATTTATTTAAGGTCTTAAAAATTAAAATATTTTAAAAATTTTACACACTTATTTTGTGTGGACATTATTAAAAAATCATAAACACTTGTGATCAAAAAATACTTACAAGAAGTACACGATATTTAATAATTTACCATTGTGCGTTTAATGTTGTAATGCATATCTATGTATGTAGTAGTGTATGTAATGTGCGTCTTATTTTAATGTAGGTATATATTAAACCAAGTTTTGAATGAAATAAATCGATATAAAATTTTCAATTTATAAAATTTGATACGGGGATTAATCGATCTTTCTCATTGGAACATCCCTGTACAGTTGCAAGCATTTTTAAACTTTCATTCTCAGCCGCTGGACAATCGCTCTTAAATACATAAGTTTTGTTTAATTTATTAAGATGGAAATATTAAAGATTGAATAAATCCCATTATAACATTACAAATAAAATTCGTAGATCTATATACTTCTTCAAACAAACACGCAATTTCCTAAACTTAAATCTTTTAAAATCTGTTTACTAAGCACTATGTCAATCACACATAGAATACGGAATTTTAGCTTGGGGAAATGCTGTTTCTAGTGCCCTAGACCCCATTATTAAAGCACAAAAATTAATCATTAAAATAATTCTTAAACTCCCTCTCGCTACCAGCACTGATACGATCTTCAATACTTTCAACGTTATGGACATAAAACAGCTCTTTGCAAAATCCATCTTGATTAATTTACACAAAAACGACAAAACGCTATACCAAACAACACAAGCGGTACACAATACCCGAACTAAAAACAAAGAAATTATCCAAACTCCTTTTACTAAAACCACCTTTGGACAAAGACATTTTAAATACATAGCTTGCAAACTATACAATACACTACCAGCTACGATTAGACAAACAGAAACAATGACCAAATTCAAAAGCGAAATAAAAAAATGGCTTGCAAGTAAAGGACGTCTCACTACAGCAAACATATGTAAAACCAATTGCACTTAGACAAAAATACCCAATTACGTACGACCTAATAAAAAATAAATAAAATAAAAAACAATAGAATCCCGTCAAATAAACTAACATAATTATCATTTTAATATATATTTCTATCCATTTATTCCATTTCCAATTCATTTTACAATAATATCATTTTAATATATGCATGTAATATCATGTATATTTCTATCAATTTATTCCATTTCCAATTCATTTTACTGTAATATCATTTTAATATATGTATGTAATATATGTTTAATAACCTTTCCTGTGATTTGTAAGATCAAACTCTTTAGAGAATTAATTCACACTTCCAATCAACTGCCTTTTATTGTATTGAACCTAAAATGTAATTAACCTTCATATTCAAATAACCATGTTTGTATACAATTTATGTAACTCTACGTCTGTCTCGACACAGGTTTACCCTAGTGAGACAGGCATTGAAAAAAAAATAACATGTAATTATAATATATGTATAGATTAAATAATAAAAAAAAAAAATATATGTAAGCTCAGTTGGTAGAGTCGCCAGTCCCAGTAGGACTAGAGGTTCTGGTTTCGAATCCCAGTTACGACCGTTACCTTTTTATTTTCGGTCTTTATCTCTTTCATATTTTCATTGAGGGTTCTTGATATTATGCTCTTCAATATAAGTATATCTCTGTGTCTTCAACGGTTAGTAATTAAAATGAAGTTTGTAAGCTTCAGTTAGTTAATACTAATAAATTGAATATTCATTCAAGACTTATTTAAAATTCAATATAAGTATGTATCTAACCCTATCCCCCCCCCTCCTTATATAAGCCCTTGTTGGTCATGTATACCGAATGTGACCAGACGGCTTCGGGGCACCAAACTGTCCCGTTTTCGAAAAGAAAGAAACTTGACAAAGAAAATTTTAAAAAAATATTCAGCAAATAAGAATTCTGGCGGCAGAAACTAGTACCTACTAGTATATTAGATAATCACGTATAATCGAATAATCCATGCGCTTATAGCTGCAAGACGAGTTGCAATCTAGCCCCTACATAGTAGGTAAATTCACTGCTATTCACTGTAAATTTCCATGCTAATTTCAGTCCAAAACATTTTTACTCTAACGTATTGCTTTATTTCGTTTATTAGTTAAAATAAACTCTTTTAATTTTGAACGAGGGACTAGAATTCCAATAGTCTAAGCGATTTTAGCTCATACGTTGTCCAAATTTATTATTATTATTAAGGACCTACCCTTTTTTCAGTGTCCCGGTTTGGGGAAAAAAATAAGTGGTCACGTTATGTGTACCGTATACCTTATCAGAATAGAGGAGCTCTTGTGCCTGATAAGGGAGCCACGATTCTTAATTTGCTTGTTATTTGTCATAAAATATTTTTTTATTGTAAATTTTAATTGTTTTTAAAGTTGTTCTGGTTGGTTGATAATACAGCGCAATTCGGAAGGGAAGTTATTGTTGTTTTTAAGGCTTGGTAAATATAATGGCGTTGTTTTAAAATTAGGTGTATTAAACTGATTTCCATTTCATGTAAGTTTGCAGTATTCCTGATTTTCTCTAATATTTTTTCTTTGCAGATTTTTTTACAATAGAAGCTTGCATAATAATTATGTCTTCGAAATTTGGTGCTGGAAACAGTTTAAAAGTGATGTTGTCCAGTGAAACTTTTACATCATAGTGATAATAGGGTTATTTTAGGAGTAAGAAGTACAAGAAGTGTTGTAAGAATAGGAATATAATTGAACCTTTTTCGTTTTTGGTTTTTGGGGTGTTATGCCGTGTTGCGCTACCTCCTTCTTTAGCCGACGTTTCGGACAGTGTTGCAGTGTCCATCATCAGGGCAGATCCGGCAGATCCGGCAGATCCGGCAGATCCGGCAGATCCGGAAGATCCGGCAGATCCGACGATGTGCCGGATCTGCCCTGATGATGGACACTGCAACGCTGTCCGAAACGTCGGCTAAAGAAGGAGGTAGCGCAACACGGCATAACACCCCAAAAACCAAAAACGAAAATGCTTTTGGCCGTGAAAATCTAAAAACGTATCATAATTGAACCTAGCTAATTTTCATTTTCAGGATATTTAATAATTTCGTCCTTGCGCCTCTTGGCTGCCCCTGACCGACCGCTGCCATGCGAGAGAGCGGTGACTCCGAACACTTGACCGCGAAACGACTTCTGCTCACCCTTCAGGCCCGGCTCTGGTCTTTCACGGGCTTTTCTGTATGGCCAATAACTACTGTCTAACACCCATGGCCAGATATTTCGCCTAATTTGAACAATTTATCAAATTTAGAAGATAAAAGTCAAGTTCTGTTATTATTTCACCGTATACATAATATATACATAATAACATAACTTGAATAGGACTTATGCTGAACTTTAACAAAAACTTTGAAATTTGATCGAATTCGTTGAAAAAACCCGTCCTCAGTTACGCAAATCATCAAATTTAGAAGCTAGAAGTCAGGTTCTGTTATTATTTCACCATACACCGGTTGTTTCACAGTACGTACACAAGAAAATATAACTTGAACAGGACTTATAATGAACTTTAACTTTAACATTGACTTTGAAATTTTATCGAATTCGTTGAAAAAACCCATCCTCAGTCATGCAAATCATCAAATTTAGAAGCTAGAAGTCAGGTTCTGTTATTATTTCACCATACACCGGTTGTTTCACAGTACGTACACAAGAAAATATAACTTGAACAGGACTTATAATGAACTTTAACTTTAACTTTGAAATTTTATCGAATTCGTTGAAAAAACCCGTCCTCAGTTACACAAATTATCAAATTTAGAAGCTAGAAATCAGGTTCTGTTATTATTTTACCATACACCGGTTGTTTCACAGTACATACACAACAAAATATAACTTGAACAGGACTTATACTGAACTTTAACTTTAACATTGACTTTGAAATTTTATCGAATTCGTTGAAAAAACCCATCCTCAGTCATGCAAATCATCAAATTTAGAAGCTAGAAGTCAGGTTCTGTTATTATTTCACCATACACCGGTTGTTTCACAGTACGTACACAAGAAAATATAACTTGAACAGGACTTATAATGAACTTTAACTTTAACATTAACTTTGAAATTTTATCGAATTCGTTGAATAAACCCGTCCTCAGTTACACAAATTATCAAATTTAGAAGCTGGAAATCAGGTTCTGTTATTATTTCACCATACACCGGTTGTTTCACAGTACGTACACAAGAAAATATAACTTGAACAGGACTTATAATTAACTTTAACTTTAACATTAACTTTGAAATTTTATCGAATTCGTTGCAAAAACCCGTCCTCAGTTACGCAAATTATCAAATTTAGAAGCTAGAAATCAGGTTCTGTTATTATTTTACCATACACCGGTTGTTTCACAGTACATACACAACAAAATATAACTTGAACAGGACTTATACTGAACTTTAACTTTAACATTTACTTTGAAATTTTATCGAATTCGTTGAAAAAACCCATCCTCAGTCATGCAAATCATCAAATTTAGAAGCCAGAAGTCAGGTTCGGTTATTATTTCACCATACACCGGTTGTTTTACAGTACATACACAAGAAAATATAACTTTAACAGGACTTATACTGAACTTTAAATTTAAAATTAACTTTAAAATTGTATCGAATTCGTTGAAAATACCAGTCCTCAGTCACGCTCTAGAACTCGAGGGTTCTTAAAAGGCCTGAAATAACAACCGACAGGACTACTAATTTAAACACATTAATATTTTTGACTGTTAAGAGAAAATATATAGTACCTAAGTGTTCCACATTTTATTTGCTTCAATATTCACAAATTCATTTTGTGGCGTCGTTTTAATTTAATTGACATTAAAATAAGAAGAAGATATAATATCCATTGATGTTAATAACCTTAAAAAATTATAGAAAGAGAGCTGTTCTAGTAAAAATTAAAAATAAATAACTTTGTAAACACCAATATTCAATAAAAATAATCGACACGTTTGAAAACCAATGGTTTCTTAGTCACGATAAATGTATAAGCGTAGAAAAAATAGATTTTGAAACAATATTTGGATCCAATAGTGGTGTATACAAAGTTATATTTTCATCAAAGTACCTATACATTTTTTAATCTCATGAGGCAAAGATGTTTTTTTAGGTATTTTTAGTATAACATTGTTGTCCATATTAGACATATCAATGTTTAATAGTGAACCGACAATTTTAGCTTGTAAAATTCGATCTAAAGCGAAAGATTTTATTTTTCTTTGTAAAAAACACACACATTGAACGATTAAATATCAATCTATGCCTATCACTACTCGTACCCACAATATTTGCGAAATTTCTTTAGAAAGTGCAGTATATTCAGCAATTTTATGAAAAGTCCGCAAATAACCTATCCCACAAGAATAACCCTTTACGTGTTCTGAATGCTTGCAAGTGTAATCGGGTTTGAAAGGGGTCGAAGGACACGAAGGTTTCGATTTATCTGTTTACATCTTCTGGGTTCGTTGAATCCGAGCGCCACATCTTCAGGACGTCTGCGCGGCCCTGAACTTGCCATAACTGAGAGGGGGGGCAAACAGGTAACTGGTATGTGTTCACGTTCAGGAGGGGGACAAAGAGGTCTAGCTCCCCGCCCCACCCTCAGAAGTGCGGCACATTCCTCCCGCCGAGGCCAGCCGATTCGCAACCAACCGACACGGTACCGCGCGCGCCGACAATATTAAGCTGGTGCGAAAGTGCAACGGGACTTGCGCCAGGATATCAGAATTCAGTAATTTTGCCCTTTTTCTGAACGACTCGATTGTTGTTTTTTTTGGAATCTTCCCATTCCCAAACGTGCAGAATGCCAAGTTATTTTCTCCTTCCCTTTTCATGATTGCTATATGTTTGGAATATTCTTTATATTTGGAAGATTAGCAATAAATATGTTCCACATTACATTCATCTTCCAATCGTCTAGATTGTGAACAATTGTTTTTCATTGTCCCTTTTTTTCGAATGTGATTTTCTTGAAATCCTCATTACATCGAAAGTGCAGATTGTCAACATTGTTTTCCAGTTTCTCCTTTCTCGGTGGCAATTTGTTCGATGTAATCGTTTTGACAGAATGAAACATATTTACTAGACTTTTATTTTATTTCCATCGCCCTTCTCAGAATATTCTTTTTGTCATTTGTTTCCCGAGCATTCGCATTGTCCATTGTTTCCCGCTTCCTCTTTTAGAACAATTCGATTGTAATTTACATATTCCTTTTTCTGATTCTTTGATTTCATATCGCATAATATCCTGTGTACACTTGGCAACTGGTATTTCAATTTTCAATTAATTGATTTAAATTGCTCTTTTTCTGAACAACTCATTCTTCGTTTACTTTAATTTATTCTTGTCTCGGATTGTTCTTTTTTCCTTCTTAATTTTAACAGGCAAACAACTAGTTTTCAATTTCGTAAATGAGAGTGAAATAATTGTAGGCGGTTTGTTTCTATTACAGTTCTCTACGCAGAATTCGTTGAAAATTTCCAAGAATAAATTATTTCATTACACTCTTAGAAAAAAAGGTGTTAATTTGTGAACAGAGTGTGGCTAATGTTTTGTAGTTGTTGAACAAACTGTGATAAAAAAAAGTGTGAAAAGAAGAAGAAATAGAACACTGTGTCAACGGGTGATATCTGTGGATGAAGTCGTTAACTTGTTGATTGTAAACAACAAAATCGATCACGATGATCAGAAAAAGAACTGTTTGGTTGGTGCTGACAGTAGTATTGCTGCCTGCCTGTTATGGGGTAAATAAACATTTTTAATGAAATAATACATTATTTATAACGCCGGCCTCCATGTTTTAGTGGTTACGATCCTTAGATGACAATCTGGAGGTCACGAGTTTGGAAGCGTGCGCAAAAAGGGATTTATTTACGTTATTTCACAATTTGATACTATCAGTATTGCCCTGGTGAGAGACCACCATTCAGAATTGAAAAGTTGCTAGAATTTTCTTTAGCCGTGTTTGAAGACCATATCTTAATAGTTAAGTTCTTTACACCTTCCTCTTCCCCAATTACTTGCCCTACCCACTATCTTCAGACTCACAAAATACCCCATTTTGGGATGTCATAATCTCACTGGTTCCAGACGGCTAAACATGTAAAAAACATTTGATTTTATTTGTTATGATTTGCTATATACATACCGCCAAAAGAATTACCGTGATTGCTTTTTGAGAAATTATGCCATATTGCGCAGCCTTCCCCTTGAGCCAACATTTCAGACAGCTTTGCAGTGTTGACATTTGGATATTTTAAAGAAAACAAAAAGAATTTGAATTTCTTTTGTCGCTTTGTTAGTTGGTTTTCATATTTAGAGAGATGATTATTTAAAAATATGTTTATGCGCAACAAGTCATCACGTATTTTACTTTAGACTAGTCATTATGACTTTGAAAGGGTCGACCTTACAATTCGTCAATGTCAAATGGACTACATCTAAACAAGAACGTGGTAATGATTTGTATGCAAAAGGCGCACAAAAGAAAGAAGGTTTAACATACACTCCTCAACTATCTCATTCTCCAACTATATGGCCTTCTTGAGTATGAGTTATTGATGCTTTCTTTTTTCACCGTGGATTTTCTTTATTTTTTATTAATCACTATTTAAGATATAGTTAAAATAAGTTATATTTTAAATGTTAAATTATTATTAGTACAGTATAATGGAAGTTGTTTATATTCACTATACTTTCTATGGATTCCTGTTTCGCGATGGTCTGTAGGTTGTTGTGTTGGTGTTACACTTACCGCTATTTTCAAAACTTTTATAATTTCCGCATCTTCATGTCTACTTTGTCATATTTCAGTTACTATATTTTAATTATTAAATTTATAGAAGATACATGTTAAATGTGAATATAAAACAGATGTAGATTATTTTCGTAGTCCTGCTCACTAGAAGATCCTGTGCTGAGGAGGATTATATTTTCAGCGACTTCTATGATATGCTTTGAATCTGCTTATTGAACTCCTGTGTATAACCTACTTACTACTTATACTTATACCTACTTGTGTTGTGCCTGCCTGTCTTTCATGCTCAATTTATTATTTATATGTTATATACTTATTATGATGCTCTGCTCATGTACAACTTGTAATTTTTTTTATTTTTTTATTTTTTATTATTTATTTATAACATATAATATCATTCACAATTATAACATCATTTCATTACATATCATTCATCAATTTTAGTTACCCAATAAGTAAAGAAATATTCTCGAGTCTAACTGGGGAGCTAGTCTATGTACTTATGTTATACATTTAGAACTGCTTATAGATAATATGTATAGTTACAAAAAGGAAGTAAAATACTTTCAAAAAATACTGTAAGATATTACAAAATATTGTACAATGAGAAAAATACATATATTATAGCAATGGAATATCAACAAAATATTAGCAACAGAATACGGAATATATCTGAAAATCATCGATAAATCGATAAAAAATAAGTCAATCTGTAAAAATACAACGAGAGTTTTTTTTTTAATTTAAAATAGTTTTTTTCGCTTTTTATTGTATCGGGTAAATCGTTAAATAGCTTTGGGCCTACATATTCATAATGGTGTTGTGCAGCTGTCGTGTTGCATCTAGGTAGGTACATATTTTTATTTTTTTTAAACTCTTTTACGACTGAGATTATTTGTGTCAGTTTTTCTCGATTAGCATTTATCTTTATTCTCTGATTCCGTTTGCCAAGCGATTTTGCCTATATTTGTGATGATATTTTTTATGTGAATACTTCACAAATTGCTTCCTCTGGAGCCAGTGAGACTATAGAATTCCCAATTGGGGTATTTTGTGGGTCTGAAGGCAGTGGGGAGTGGGAGGAGATGGGGAGGAGGAACATGGGGAATTATCTGGCACACCAGGGAGGAAGAAGGTTTGAAAGTATCTGGCACACCAGGGCAATACTGAGAGTATCTTCCACTTTGAAACTTGCCGCAATTATACTTTATATTATTTTTAAATAATTCATTGTTTAATAACACAAATTAATCAAATAAAATTTATTTGCGCACGCCGCCGGGTTCGAACCCGCGACCTTCGGATTGCGACCTTCGGATTAAGAATATATCAATATATATTTGGTTAGTGTATTCCTTTTAAAATGCAGTTGGAAGATAAATCTAAAGTTGTTTGAGGAAATGCGTAAAAAATATTTTTTCCCTTAATTGTTTTATGATATTATGTCTTACGCTTAATATTATAAATATTATTATGTTATTCCCAGAGTACAGGAGCCTCATGCGGGTAAAACATAATGAATATGCATTATTAATATGATGTTACTCATAAATATTATTTTCTAAAGAGAAATACGACATGGAAATGGTCGTTCCCCGTAAAGGTGACAATTGTAGGTACCGTTACTTGCAAGTTAAAATGCAACACAAGCAAGTAAGATGTAGTTATAATATTGATAATTGATACCCTGTAGTTTTTACAAAAATAAAGTGATTTTTAACTACATAAAAACACTTATTTTACTTCTCGACTTCGTTCAAATATTTAAGGGTGCTTTAAATGTTAATAAATGGACCGATAGCGAGTCACTTGCATTTATTTAAAGTGGAAGATACTTAGGTATTTCAACAATTTCACCAGTTAATTTAAAAAAATTCATCGGTTAATTTCAACAATTTTTCAAGGTGTTAAAAACACACTTAATTAAGGAGGCGTGGCATTTAGTAAGCGTAATTGAAGCATTTAAAGTATATGGAGAAATACGCAAACCAAAACGTGAAGGTATATTATTAGTGTGCCTCATATCATCACTAATGCCTTGTTCTGACTGGGAGAGTATTTTAGTCGAGTAGCTTATATATAAGTAACTAAACGTGTCCGAACACCACAATTTATTACACAAAACAATCATTATTATTTGTAATATACGGAAAATAGCTAGCTTTATAAATTATAGCCTACATGTCATTCTGATGAATGAGTTATATTATAGTAAAGTTTTATTAAAATTCATTCAGTAGTTTTTGTGTGAAAGAGTAACAAACACACATACATCCATACAAACCTTCGCATTTATAATATTAGTAAGATACGATAAGATTGAGATGGTTTATGTCAAAGTTCGCAACATGTACGAATGTAAATAAACTGCATGTTTTTGAGTTGACTTGTTGTTTGGTGACACCTCTTTGTCTTCAGGGATTCCTTGCAACACATGCGCATACATTATTTACACCGACGCAATAATATGGAAATTTTAATGACTTGTAACTTGTAACTGTTTTGTTGAACTCTCATCGTCATTGTAATGTAAAGATAACTGTGTTTCGTATATAAGTGATCATCCTTTTGAAATAAAATGTAGGAACGTAGGAATGCCATTGAGTTCCTACGCAATTTTACAAGACAATAGAATGAAGGTATTATTTTTTCAAATTCTATTCTTTGATGACGGTGTTTTTTTTAATGTTTATAGAAGAAAAGCAAAGCAATTGGTTTCGGCAGATAAATTATGGAGGTGAAACAAAAACAGTACCATTACAGTTGATCCCCCGACAGTTGATCCCGTTGACCCGAATAACAAAAATATAAAACAAATTTTCATTAAAATTGCATCAAGAAAGAAACCACTTGTCCTATAATAATAATAACAAAGCATTTGTATAGCGCAGTTTTGTGATGTTTCACTTCAAGTGCGCTTAACTATAACAAAATTTAAAAATAATCCTACAGTGCTCCTTAGAGTCCTTACAAAGTATTGAAAAGTTATTTTAAATAAATAATATACAGTATACGAGTATACAAGGCAATAACAAGGTAACAAAATTAACAATAAGAGTGCTGTTATAGCATAGGACAATATTAGTAAAAAGTAACGGTGCTATTATAGCACAGGACAAAACAAAAACATTAAAACTAAAATATAGTATAAAACAGGCGCAAAAATAAGAATCATTCTGAGTGGAAATTAAAAACATTTAAAAAACATTAAAAAAAAAGTAAGGAGGAAACCGAAACCAAACAATTTCCAGAGACTTTAAAACATGGCATTGCAATATATTGAAAAGAGATTAAGGTTAAGATGAATGGTATGAACTTTTGAATAATTTTGTTTTTAAAGCCCATTTAAATTCAGTCAAATTCTGAATATTGGTAACAGCTGAGGGAAGTTTATTCCAAATGAGCGGGCCAAATACACGAAAAGAGCGATCATAGTAAACGGCTCGATTTGACCTACATATTGAATAATTGTCTATAATTTTGAAGGCTGGCATAGTCCTGCTAGAGGCAAGGCTTTGGACTCCCATTGGTTCGAACCTGGCGTGCGCAAATAAATTTTATTTGATTAATTTGTGTTATTTCACAATTAATTAATTAAAAATAATATATACTGTATTAGCGACACGTTCCAGAGTGGAAGATACTCTCAGAATCGCCCTGATGTAAGCCCCCCCATTCAGAATTGAAACGTTTGCTTGAAATGTCTTTAGCCGTGTTTAGTGACTAGATCTGAATAGCCAGACCTTCCTCTTCCCCATCTCCTTTTCTTCCTCGCTTACCTTCAGCCTCGCAACATACCCCAATTGGGGATGCCATAGTGTCACTGGCTCCAGGCACTATAAAAAAAAACAAAATAAAATGCACCAGTGTTTATAAGTATAAAAAATTGTCACTGTACAATAAATTCGTTTGATACTATTTTAAATAAAAACAACTTTCTGATAATTTTTATTTTGTATTTATACAGTAATTGGTTGAAAAATAAGGTAAAAATTTTTTATTTAATTAATTTGTGTTGTTTCACAATTAATTCCGACAAAATAATATATATTATATTTGTGCCACGTTCCAGAGTGGATGATACTCGCAGTATCGTCCTTTTTTATATGAATACCTTACAAGGGTCCCAAGTCCCAACTGCTCCCGTCTGGAGACTACGGCATCCCCGATCGGGTTATGTTGTGAGGTTGGTAATAGTAGGAGGGAAAAAGAAGAGGGAAGAGGGAGATGGGGAAGTATTTGGCTATTCAGATCTGGTCATCAAACGGGACTAAACTTGTCTGTGGAAGAGGACCATTAATAATCGAAACGTAGCGCATAGGTTGAATGGCCGTGTTTGGTGACAGATTTAAACAGCCAAGTTCTTCCCCACCCAGGTTACTCCCACCTTCCTCTATCCGTCTCCTTCCCAACTTACTCTCTTACTTCTCCTTACCTTCAAAATCGCAAATTACTTCAGCAATCTTCATAAACCTATATTAACCAATACCGATCGTAATACTAACGACAAAAAGTATTGTGGATTTTAGAATCCTATATCAAAGTTTATTAAACTCTATTTTTAATCAAGTCTTCCTAACGTTGTTAACCTTTAGGATGTTTTTATGCAAAATCCTGCCAAATTCTTTCAGCTTGTGTTTTTTTTATAGATAACCAGTTTATATATTTTTAAACATCTTGTTCCGACTGATTGTATTTTTCCTATGAACTCTTACATTGAAAAATATATAAAGTTGTTTCTATGAGCCAAAATAATACGATTATTATTTATTTATTTATTTCCTTTTTTTTACCCATTTTTTTTACATGTTGACATTACAGTTCAATAATAATAAGAAAGGGAAACCCACTAAGGCGCAGCCTGTGCGTGGGTAATATAAGTGTTTACATTTTATTTTTGTACCTAAAAATAACAGAGTGCAACTAAAGAGTACACCAAGATTAAAATCTAAAAAATAAAAGATGTAAGATTAATTAAAAGTTGTCTAAAGATTGTACAAGACGTAAATACTTAAAATATATCGAAGTAATAGATACAAATTGTAAGCTACTAAAAATGTAGTGAAGGAAAATATAGTAAAATATACAGAAACAAAATTAATACAGAAACAAAAATGAAAATTAGAATGAAGTAAAGATTAAATTAATAATTCTTGAATATCTTTACTGACGTAATTAATATATATAGAAGTATCAGTGTGTAAAGTATGTTCCCACCTCAAGAGACACAAATGTAGCTGTTAGTTAAAAAAATTATAATTTTAAAATATATATTTTTTTTTGAATAGCTACATGAGTAAATAATAAAAAATTAAATTGTAATATTTTGACAACTTATTTATTTATTTTACGCCCAAAAGGCTTTTACATGTTGGTACAGTGCCCTTGTTATATTTTGTTAGTAGTAAAAAAAGTGGTACATTTTGTTAGTAGTAAAAAAACAAAAGTCATGAAAACGCAAGAACAGAAACTGAAAAATACAGCGATTAGATAGGTTTACAAAAATATAAGATCTGTTTAGGAATAGTGATGGAATAAATATTTTACAAGATTGACAAAACCGAGTTGATATTAAATATGTTAACATCACCTAAGTATTGATTTCCCATAGTGGGAAATCTTACGCTTATGAATGCTGCAGTAGAATAGTGTATTTTGTCGTGTTGTTACTTTGGGTATTCGTAAGTTTATGAGTTGCAGGAGTACGCAATTGTCGAATTTAGAGTTAAATCATATTTTGAATAAAAGGGATAAGTCGTTTATTTTATGCCTGTCTTCTAATGTATGTATTTTCAGAATATTTAATAAGAAATTATATTTTAAGTCTTCTAGTGGGATGTTGAATTTTAAATTTATAAAACCTGGAATTTTTTTTTGCATTCGCTCAATGCTATTAATGTGAATTTTGTAAGGTGGAGACCAAACTACTGAGTTATATTCATTAATTAATCATTGAAAATGTATCATTAAAAACAATATTAGTGTCTCCCAAATGAGAGTTTTAAACGGAAATATCAGAAAAACTTCGGTTGCATCTAGAACTTGAACCCAGGACCTTAACGTTGCGGGGCTCTGCTCTAACCATCAACCTAATTCGACTCCATAACTTTTATCCATGTTTAACTGTACCGATTAAGAACGCCAACATTATCTTCAGTTTCTAAACGCATATTTTATTGGCTGCTATCTTTTATGGATGATTGCAAGATTCTTCGCGAAATAAAAGCAATCGAGATAGTCTTGTATGAACATATTCCATTTTTATTTTAATGTACGACATCTTGGGAGAAGTTCCTGCTCTAAAGAATCCTCTTCAATGATTCAAAAAAAAATTGTCTCTCTCGAGAATCGAAACTTGATTCATAGGTTTGAAGGCAACTATGCTGACCATTACACCACCAAGTACGGCGCATAGATTCATTCCACATACTTAAAATATAAGAGAGCAACAAGAATTTTTAAATTTTAGAATGTTTTTTTCATTTTTATTCGTTTATTAAGTTAAAAGAAATATAACATTTCACTTTCTTAACTTATGTACAATTTGGTAAGATTTAATTTAATTTTGCTCTAACAACTTAAGATTTAATAGTTTTTTTTTTAAGTATTTATACTCTTCTCAGTTTTTTGGCTGTCTGGAAGGAGATCGTACACCCTTGTGGCCAATGCAGTCTTAAGAGGGTATTACCAGAGAATACCGGAAATTAGTCCTCTTTAAATCAAATTCTAGACGTATTGACTCTTTTTTACAAAAAAACATAAATTGATTTTGAAAGATTGTTATTTTATCTGGTACACGCAGTTTTAAAATTTTGAAAAATTAAGTTAATTTTTAATATACTAAGGTTATACCGTAAAGGTAGATTCAGACTGGGTCGACGTACGTACGCATCGCTGCGCCAAACGACCATACATTTTCTATGAAAATGGCTACAGACATCGCACGTCGCGATGCGTGTGGCCAATGTGATTCTAAAACATAAATTATCATTGAAAATCTATGGTTGCTAAGTAGCCCAGATATTGTTAGGCGAAGCGATGCATACGTACGTCGACCTAGTCTGAATCTACCATTAGTCGTTGGCAGATTTGTTCAATTTTCAAACGATAGATTTATTAAACAACACAAATTTCAAATCATATAATTATACAACGTTAAATTAAAATCATTAAAAATAAATCCGAGAACGTGTTTTGTGACAAAAATACCTTAGTTTTTCTATTTATTTAAGGTCTTACAAACTAAAATATTTCAATTTTTTTTACACACTTCTTTTTTTTAGACATTATTGAAAAATCATAAATACTTATGATCAAAAAATACTTACAAGAAGTACACCAAATAATAATTTATCATCGTGCGTTTTGAGCATTTTTATTACTTACTTGAATGTAGGTATATAATAAAGCAAGTTTTTAATGAAATTAATCGATATAAAATTTTTTATTTAAAAAATTTGATACGGGGAATGATCGACCTTTCTCATTGGAACCTCCCTGTACAGTTACAAGCATTTTTAAACTTTTATTCTCAGCCGCTGGTCAATCGCTCTTAACAGTATTTGTGTACAATTTATTATCTTGTCTAGCTAGTAATAATGGTCGTGTTTTTGTGACGCTTTTATAAATGATCCCTAGCCCGGAATAATGTTGTATCTAACATTATTCTTGTTCCGAGATAAATGGAAAAAACGAAACCGGTTATGTTTTATAACATTTTATATATAAATTTTAAAGGAAAAGTCGTCGAAAAAGGCTGTTAAATTACAATTTATTACAAGAATTTGTGCTGATTATGTGGAAAAATGTTGTATATAAAAATTTCACAGGCAACATTATTCCACAAAATGGTTTTTTTTTTACTTTTCGTACTTTCATGAAAGCACCATGCATTCTAACATCTATTTACATATGTCATTGATGCATTTGAGCTTAAAAAGCAAAATAACCATATGAATAAACATCACCATTTACATTCGAAATATTGTATTCAGATCAACATATTCGACAAAACTGTTTCAACGGCTAAAAAGTAGGGAAAAATTATACTTTCCTGCATTCGTTTTCTCCATTATTCCCATGAATTAAACCACGATTCGTGATTTTGATAAACGGCGTTATACAACATTCTTCCACAAACCAATCTTTAAAACCCCTAGGAAACGACCAACTACAATGGTAGTGCAGTAAAATCTTGACTATACCTACAAATGCACTGCAATTTTGCATGTAGAGCTGTTTAAGAAGTTTTGGACGCATTTTGTTACTGTCCATCATATTTCCAAAGTAAAAAAGTTAATATTGTAGAAGCCTGTCAATTATTTCAAATCTAGATTTCCATATTGTTTTTGGTTTTGAAATATTTCCAAAATATTACCCGTCTTCTAAGGGTTAAAATGCTGCCACAGGCCTAAAAAAAATTTCACTGCCATAATCCCCATCTTAAAAGATGCGTAATAATATGCCCAACATTATTTCATCATTAACTCAACATTGATAGTTTTGTTGGATACAACATTATTCCGGGCAAGGGCTCAAATGTTGTGTTTGTGTGTAGATATGAGTCCATTTTGTATTTTGTAGATTAAAAGGCATATGTTATATTCGTACAAAGTTCTCATTTCCAGAAGGTTCAATTCCTGGTATAGTTTTTTTGTGGGAGTATCTAATAACTTTGTTCTGTATTATTTGTCAGTCGCTTAAGTACGTAATGTATGTGTTTACAGAAATTTCTATTAAATAATTAATGTTACGGACTCAGTACAGCATAATCGAAATTATATTTTTAATATTGATCCGACAATACAATGTTTGTATTGGTGATTCAATCCATAATTGTATTTGCATGCCTTTCTTAAAAGATTTGTTTATGGATAAAACTTTGTATTCATATTCATATTGCGGATGTAAGGACGAATATATTTTTAATTCGTTGTAATACAATTTTAAATACGCGCCATATAATCGGTGAAAAAGCTGATTGTGTAGCTCCAGAGTGTTAGAATGTAAGTGCGATCCCGCGTTATTTTTTGGAAACATTTTGTGATTGTTCCTCAAAAGATGTTATCTGCGTTTTGTTTTTTTTTTTTATCTGATAAGAATGACAATTTGCGGCGTTTTCAACATGACTACATCATATTTTATTTGTATGTTTGTGAAAACCATAGACGATAACATATTTATAATGTATAAATTGCTTAATCTTTTTTAACCTTGATCTTTTAATTTTGGAAGATATTTCTCGTAGACTGATACGGACTCATAAAATTAAATTAAATAAACAGCGAATTTATCTGGAATCAAATGTAATTCGAAAATATTTCCTATGCAATCAGCATTTATACAGCCCACTTAACCTCTTGAATGTGGGATAAATTTGGCCACATAATGGCCGTTCTCCTTAGAATATTAATTTCAAAACATTCCGAGAATCTACATTACCGAGAATCTAATTGTATTAGCTCAAGCGATTCTGACCTTGTAATTGTACAGTTTTTTGATACATATAGGGTTAAAATCGCATTTAAAAAATAAAAATAAAATTTGTACCGGACATCGGCGTCCGAGCCACAGACGACAGAAATGCAATCCAAAATATGAGAGCCCAGGGGCTGAATATCAGTAACTGAGAAAAACTAACGATTAAAAGTAAGTAAGTGATTAACTGTAGCTTAGAGGATAAACCACGGTAGTCCACTTTAGACTTTTGTTCAGGAAAGCGATTTTTGTGTTTGTGAATTTAATGTTTGAAGGTCTATAACTTTTTTACTTACTGCAATAATTAAGATCTGTGAACGGTATATTTCATAATTTCATTCATTTTTGGCCATAGCTAAGACAAATATATCAATTTATGAATATATTTTGATTCTAAAGTAAATTTGACACCAGTGGTTTTGTAATTAGTTAACTCAGTTAATATAGGTACTGTTTTAGGATTGCATTGTTTCATCCAATAATGTAATGAAATACATAAAAATTTTCTGCATTATTCAACTCAAAACCGCCAAAAAGTGAACTTCCGTGGTTTATTCTTTAAGGTACAGAGTTATTCCTGAAAATTGTGATTTTCACATTATTCTCCTGAAAGTTAAAATATATATTTTTTTATTTCTATAGTCTTAAGAGGTCATCAAAAGAAAAAAACACTTAGCACCTCACAGCGTCCTTGAGGTGATTTCTCAAAAAAACAGCGCTCTGTAAACTATCCAATTATTATTATTATTGGGTTACATAAAAACAAAATCATTATAGTGCGATGCAAGTCTGTAGTGTGATTTTTGTTTGAAATCAACTTCGCTATGTATTCAACACGTAGAAATTATACATACATATATATTAAGAACCCACACATTGGTATTATTTGTTATATATATATATATATATATATATATATATATATATATATATATATATATATATATATATAATGCTATCTGTAGCTCTGTATATATATATTATGCTATCTGCAGCTCTAAAACTGTCTACTTTTTGTCTCTCTATTATTATTTTACCATCTTTACTTCTCTGTACCACGTGTAAAACATGTCTTTGTCATCTAAACACACCTGTATGACTAAAACATAAAAACATGTAAATACATGTAAAAGCCCATAAGGCTTTAATGATTAATAAATAAAAAAAAATGTAAATTTGAATTTCAGGCGCAACAACCATCATCTCGACTCCCAGAGAGTTTTGAAAAAGGGGCAGAGGGCAGGGGGTTGCTGAAGACAATCGGAGGCTTCTGGGGCAACAGACCTCCAGCTCACGACTCCCCTCCAGCGGCGTGCAGTTGTGGTAAGACTATATAACTAACCAATTATTTACTAGTCACGATGGGAAATTTAAATTAAATTCATTTAAGTAGGCGTGTATAAATTTACCATAGAAACTAACAAGACTTACTAACTTGAAGCAGCGATGAATATTTATAGTTATAATGTTTTATTTTTAGAAATAATTTTCCTGTTTTAGTGCATTTCTCAAAACTTGCGTTGTGGAGTAGTTAAATATTGTAATGGTTCTTATGTTCTCTCTAGAGGCATTCGTAAATTAGTAAGTACTGCACGGAGAAAAATGTTATTCTAAAATACGATCATTTTATTCGTAAAAACGGTTAAAAACGGGACTGAAGTTCTTACGAACAAATTAACAGGGTTTCAATGTTTATTGGCATGAACATGTAAGAATAATTTGTTTGTAAGAACTGCAGTCCCGTTTTTAACCATTTTTACGAAAAGAATGATCGTATTTTAGAATAACATTTTTCTCCGTGCCCACACGATAACCTCCAGTACTATAGGTTGCTTATTGAAAAGACTAAGGTTCTTAAAATCCAGTGACTGTTTATTGACGTATCACAATTTATAATAATACTTATGAGGACAAAAGGGCCAGGCTAAAATCTAGTTTTTATCTGTCGAAGCTCCTGAACTATAATGACTCCATACATTCACCTTCAGCACAATTCAGCAATGAGACCATGTGACCCGAAAAGCCCATAGACAATGATAGTAATGTAGGAACTAAAAATTATCTACAATATAATTCTGTCCAAAACGTTGATGAACTTGAAAGTGGATTGTAAACAAGTTAAACGAAATGGTGTTTAATGGAATTGTGTGATATTAGATGTAGGATCGAAAACAAGGTACGGAAGGAAAAAGGATGACCAATCACTTATCATATAACATCATCACTTTATAATTAGTTTCACCACAATGTCTTGAATGAACGGATAAGTGTTGAAAACCGAGATTATAAATTATATTATACACCACAAATCTGCTTCCATGATAATTCGATTCCTTTTTCTTGGTCCAAAAGACAAACTCTTGAACATGCAAGATTTTCTTGCAAAAATGTATTCCATCAGTTAAGAGGCTAGACTTTACACCACACGCGGAACGTTTACGCATTTCATTGTATGTGATTCTGCCCCGCTCTAAATAAGATAACACACACTTATGATACATGCGAATGCGAAACGTGCAACTACCGTAAACACTCATAGTTACCTACAGAAATCGCTCGAAAATGGATTTAGGGAGAAAACTTTTTTCTACACCCAAAGTTTCACGAAATTGTAATTTAAAAACAAAAATATGTTCTCGAAAGAATGTCGGCTTATTTTTTAACAAATGTAATAACTAATTCGCCAATTAACCGTGCTCTTCATACATTCAATAATATTTACCTTGACATTTTCCTGACATTTTCTCTGATTCACTGCTCAAATTTAAAAAAGAGCATCATGTCAATGATATAAACTGTTCAATGTGCATACACTTCTCACACCTACATACTCATACATACACTCACGAACATATACACTACGCACATCACCCGGTAATCACAAATAAGACATTCAAAGAAACATATCGTAGGTACCCATTATGAAATATCATTTAATATCTGTAAACTGTCTCATCACTGTTACCAATATAGACCGGTCAGTGGTTGAGTGGGCATTGCGTTTGGGTCCCACCCAGGCGTTCCGTGTTCGATTCCTCGGCTGGCTAAGTCCTCCATCACAACACAAGCAACATCTTCCGCTTAGTGTGGTGGTAGTAGGAGATCTTCAAATGTTGTTGGGTTATTCGTAACCCGGGAATGTTTGTCTTTCTTTTTAAAAAACATAAAAATGTACTGTTTGTTTCTGTAATATAAAATAAATAAAAAATAAAATAAATAATTTTGTAATTTTTTATGAGAATTGAGTACTTTTGTCTTAAATAATATTTTCCGATAAATTATACATATTTGACAGTGAACCTTTACGTTAATACGAAACGCATCGAAAATTTAAAAATATACAGACACAGATTTCACCTTCTAGAAGACAATATTAAAAAAAAAGATTTTATGCAATTTTCGATGTGGAAAAGGTTTCCGGACGTCCTTTTTGTATAGGCCAAAAAGCGAAGTCTAGTTTCCAGCTAGTGATTATTGTTTAGGAAAGGTAGGAATTGCATAAGTGGAGGAACCAAACGTAGGTATATCATTTCAAGATCAAATATATAAAGACGTAAACAAAATCATTTTAATGTCGTAGTATTGTTTATTCAATTTGATTCGATGACTACTCGACCCAATTCTAAACAGAGCAATAAAAACTTTCGCAAGAAAGTTACGCGATTTATGGATGCTAATTGAAAGTGGTCAACATGTAGAACCATTCTAACAAAATCAACCGTTAACACTGTGGCTCGAAGAAAGAAAAATTAGGCCAAGTTCTTTGTGATGCTTTATTGGCACACATCGAAGATATAACTTCTTTTAAATATTTATTTTAGTTTATTAATGTACACAACAGAAAGAGGGATAAATTAAAAATAAATGATAATGAATAAATACCAACAGTCCAATAGTTGTGCACAATTGTACAACATTACGTAAATAGTTAAGTTGTGTGATTTAGACCACACGTCTGAAGTAAATACTTCTTTAGCTTCATATATTGTATTCATTTGCCTCGTCCGATCAAGCCGTGCGCATCGACGTCCGCTCCCCCCCGCGTTTGGCGCATCACTGGTATTTAAAAATACTGACTGAAATATTTCATGCACTGTCTATGAGAGGAAGCGAGAAAGAAAATGCGGGGCGCACTGCTCTCTCTTGCTTCTACAGTGAGCCCGTTCGCCTCGCAACGCATTTCATTTTTCGTTACACATTCGCCAGTTTACCCCTCAAGTCAAGCGTGCGTAAATAAGCATTTACTTCAACTAAAAGTAGATGTGTAACATCAACAACATTTTGGATTTGGGAGGCGGGTATGGGAACGGGAACGTTTTTTGCATAACCAACACCTCTGACATAGGCCACCCCAAGTGGTTCGCTACATTTGGTGATTTAGCAGCGCTACCCGGGTTCATAGGCTTAGGTATATTCAGGTCTTGGCGGCGGATGCGCTTGCCTACCTACTACGTGGTGGGTCAGATCGGGAAAGGCCGGTTTGAGGAGAACCTCTGACCTCTCCAGTTGGTTTCTCTCGACCACAGTGAGAGGGATGTATTCATACGTTCGTCACTCCTAGACACATTCACCCCCAGATTCCTATTCACTTCTCGTACTTTTTTCCTACCCAGAACTTCCCCCTATTGAAAAGATCATTCAAACAGCTAATAGAATTAATAATCAATGTTTGTCCCTTATGCGCAACCTAAACCAATCATCCGATTGCGATGAAACTTTGGCGATGTGCGCCCATGTCTGCAATGGTTTTTATGTATAAGAGTGAGCTCTGGCATTATGAAATTATTTCCTATTCTATTCATCCGATCTCGAAGGTTTCTATATATACTGGTGAGCTCTGGTGTTATGAAAATTGTATTTTAAATTTGCAATAGGTGGCGCGCGAGTCGTTTAAAAAATAATTGTATTGCATTGTTATTATTTAAGTATATATTATTTACAATAAAATTTTTAATTAAACTCTACCGGTTTCAGAAGAACACTCCCTTCGTCAGAAGAATATTAAAACTAACCTATGATACAAAATATTGACAAACACTATGTATCAATATTTTGTATCTTAGGTTAGTTTTAATATTCTCCTGACGAAGGAAGGGTTCTTCCGAAACCGGTAGAGTGCAATTAAAATTTAAAGTTGTCTAAAACAAATTTATATATTTTATTGTAAATTATGGCGAGCCACAAAGTTAATGCTTATTAACGAATATGAAATATTGACAGATTTATATAAAGAATTTTGGTGTTTGAGTGGGAGGTTAACAAAGGGGAAGGGGTAATTGCGGGAATTCCGGCAATAACAGAGAGGTTTATTGGAAATGTATGTAGAATGGGACTAAACTATAAATTAATTTAGTTATTCAATATACTAGCGTGATTATTTAGGGATTTTTAAATTTGAAGTGCTTCCAAGTTATCTAATTCTTTTTTGCTTTTATTATTACAGTGAAGAATTTTAACTCCTGTGTCCTTTTTTTACATCAGCTCCACACAGGAGGCCCTGAGGAAACTAATTTCCCCCAGGGCTTATGTAATCTTTGGGGATGCTGGAACCAGACAAACCTCACCCCATGAACCCGGGCACCCCTACTAAGTCACCAAACGTAGCCAACCACTTGGAATGACCTATGGCAGAGGTGTTCAGGGGCGGCGGTACCCATTCTCGCCTCCCAAATGATTAAAAGTATGATTGGTGGAAATAAGATGTTTGTCAAACTCCGAAAAATTATTGTAATTTAAACATCTTAAATGTTCCGTGATTCTAATATTTACATTTCTGGAATTAAATTAACAAATGAGCAATGTGAATAAAACTCTTCAAAACATATATATATATATATATATATATATATATTTCTTAACATAATGTCTATGTTAAGAAATACAACAAATTGAATGTATTTATTTTGCCCTAAATGAAATGTAAATGTTTATATTTCCAGTGTGCGGCGAGAGAAATGACCCTGGTCGTGTGGTGGGCGGACAGACCACGGCCCCCCAAGAGTTCCCATGGATGGCGCGGCTATCCTATTTCAAGAAGTTCTACTGTGGTGGAACTCTCATCAGTGATCGTTACGTCCTCACGGCTGCGCATTGCGTCAAGGGGTAAACAAATCTGCTCCTTAAATTGATCCATATCCATTATAATAACCTAACCTAACCCCACAAATCGAAACACAATTGACCTAACCTAACCTCAGAAATCCAAACACAATTGACCTAATCTTACCTCACAATTCCAAACACAATTGATCTAACCTAACCTCATAAATCCAAACACAATTGACCTAACCTAACCACGTGAATCCAAACACAATTGACCTAACCCAACCTCGATTCTAAAAGAAATTGACCTAATCTAATCTCACAAACCCAAACACAATTGATCTCACCTAACCTCACAAACCCAATTACAATTGACCTAACCTAACCACACGAATCCAAACACAATTGACCTAACCTAACCACGTGAATCCAAACACAATTGACCTAACCTAACCACGTGAATCCAAACACAATTGACCTAACCTAACCACGTGAATCCAAACACAATTGACCTAACCTAACCACGTGAATCAATTTATTACTAAGAGTTGTGGGAGGGATAAGGGCTAGGAATTAATGGAAAGTTGTGGGAGGGAACAGAACGGACATCTCCGAAACCGGTTGGCATTAATTAAATAAATCAGTGGTTTCAACAAAGTTATATTGTTTCATTTAATTATAATGGAGAATCACAAAGTAATAGCTAGTTTCAAAAGTATATATTTTTCAATATCAATTTTTGTTGGTTGTGCTAACATCTCATTGGATATCGAAATTGTCACTGTACATCCATGAGAAATCTTGTAGCTAAATAAAGTCATAATATTTTAATTAATGAAGACAAAATTAGCTTAAATCAATCGAAAATCCGAAACAGAAAAATCAGTAAAAGATATGGATACATCTGGGACTCGAACCCAGGACCTCTGGCAATCCGGGCCAACGCGCTATCCACTGCGCCAACGTATCCCTGTCCGATTCATTTTTAACTGTATCATTCTTCGACTGAGAACCACCAACATTATTTTTCATTTTTCTTAACGCATATTTTTGTTGGCTGCTATCTTTATGTATGATTGCAGGATTCAACTCGAACTAAATGTCCTCTAGATAGTGTCAGGATAAATTTTATCACTTTTTATTAATATGCGACATCTATTGACTTTATCTGCAAGTCTAGGATGAAATATTTTTATTTTTATTTTTAACTTTTTAACTTAATGAGTTAAACATCAAATTATAATATTTTAATTAATGAAGACAATATTAGCGAAAGTCAATCGAAAATCCGAAACCGAAAAATCAGAAAAAGATATGGATACATCTGGGACTCGAACCCAGGACCTCTGGCAATCCGGGCCAACGCGCTATCCACTGCGCCAACGTATCCCTATCCGATTCGGTCATTTTTAACTGTATCATACTTCGACTGAGAACCACCAACATTATTTTTCATTTTTCAATCTAAAAATATAATGTGTTCAAACGTGATAAAGAAATTATGTACCTACATGAATTTTGAACCTGAGAACACTGGGCCAAACACTCTTGCCGATCTTTTGATTTACTTTAAAAAATGCACCCTCTTTTCCAGATTCATGTGGTTCATGATCCGCGTGACGTTTGGCGAGCACGACCGCTGCAACGAGACGGAGCTGAATGAGGCGCGTTACGTCATCCGTGCCATCGTCCACGACTTCAGCTTCAGCAACTTCGACAATGACATCGCTCTGCTGAGACTCAACGAGAGGGTGCCAATCAGCGAGAACATACACCCGGTGTGTCTTCCCACCAAACAAGGTTAAAAACACAATCAAATTATCTCGCTGCATTGTTTTTTTTTTTTGCATTAGCTCCACGCATGAAGCCCGGAGGAAAATCCATGGCCTAAGTCATCTTTGAAGATGCTTTGTGGACGGTTTTTTTTAAGGAAAGAAAGGAGAGGAAGACCTGGGACGGAAAAATGTATGAGGGATGGGTAGGAATCTGGAGGTCAGTGTGTCCGAGGGTGACGGACGTCGGAATCCATCCCTCACACGACGGATCGAGAGAGTCCTTCTGGAGAGGTAAAAAGGTCTCTCCAAACCTGGTCCGCCTCACAGTAGGCGGGCAGACGCATCCGCCACCAAGAAACTAGTCAAACTAAACAAACTTCCCTCCTTAAACCCGACATCTCTGCTAAGTCGCCAAATGTAGTGAACTACTTGTGGTGACTTATGTAAGAAGTGTTGATTATCCAATAATTGGTTCCCGGGGCGGCGGTAACCGTATTCGCCTCCCAAATTGTAAGTACAAAGGGTTGGAAGTTAGGCTTCGCATTGTCACTATATATATAGCTAGTTGTAGTCAAGCTAGAAATTGCAAAACAAATGGAATACAAAAAGGCGCTGAAAAGTAGAGGAATACGTATGCATGAGGATGTCGTCTCTCATCTTGCGTGAAGTATCAAATAACTTTCTGGGTAGAAGGAGAGAGGCTCTTTGGTTATCTCTCACTCCAGAAGTTTGGTGAAAACTTGAATGGCAATTGGCTGACGTAAGAAATGAGAGAACTTGGTGTTCACTGTTTCGTAAACTCTGGACTTACACCAAAAGGATCGGGTACTACCGCTTTGCCCGTATAATGCCTAAAGGGGGGCCTAAAACCTTTGAGAATGTGGTGCATTGCAGACCACCGAATATGTGGTCAACGGGTCTTTACGTTCATGGTGCCCATCCATTCAATTTCAAGTGGGATTGATGAGGTCCACGGGGTAACTCCTGAGGCTGAACAAGATTATGAGGGGTGGAAATTGGAATTTGGAGGTCAATGTGTCCAGGACTGACGGATG
The DNA here is from genome assembly GCA_951813805.1 of Limnephilus auricula. NCBI lineage: Eukaryota > Metazoa > Arthropoda > Insecta > Trichoptera > Limnephilidae > Limnephilus > Limnephilus auricula. The sequence continues at coordinate 31,854,758 of OX638403.1, read as the reverse complement.
TATAACATACATCCCTCCCACTGCAGTTCAAGTCGGTGGCTTGATACAGTCCGGCTGAAGAGGTCAAAAGGTCTCCCGATCCGGTCCGCCACGCAGTTAGTGGGCAAACGAATCTACCGTCAATACCTAGACAAACATTACCCCATGAACCCGGCTATGAAGCTATGGCAAGGGGTTCTACTGGTTCACGGGGCTGTGGGATCCATACCCGCCTCCCAAATTGGTTGTGTCCAAGGATAAATTAAGTATGGCTTACACTCGTACAGAACGCTGGTTCTAAGTTAGTATAAAATCATGGCATTTAAGAGGCTGTTTGCGAAACTACTTTATAAATGCGTTATGAACAGTAAAACTAAGCTAGCTTCTAGCAAGTAAGTGTATGTTTCAGAGAGAGAGAGAGAGAGAGAATAAGTAAAATTGGTAAGAAAAAAAGTAAAGTCAACAAGGATTATAAGGCTGATAACGAAATTGGCAAACAACACAATGAATGAGGTTCTTAGGCAGTATTATTTATAAATATAAGAAGTTGACAAATAAAGGAAGAAAGATCAGCAATCCGCAACAAAGTTCTGATACCAACTCCCCGAATTTTATTCAAATCCTTGAGAGTTGTCGTTACAGTACTTTATGGATAAATCTCGATCATTTTTTAATCCTATCTGGTGGATTACTTGTATTTGAATTGCACCCATGTAATGAGGATATATGTATAAGACAAAATTATATATATATATGCAGTAAATCATTTTTTACGTTCCAGATAGCCTGTACGTCGGCACTGTCGGCACTGTGACCGGTTGGGGCACCCTGAAGGAGGACGGTAAGCCCTCGTGCGTACTGCAGGAGGTGGAGCTGCCCGTCATCAGCAATGAGGCCTGCCGCAATACCAACTACAATGCCAAGATGATATCCGACAACATGATGTGCGCCGGCTACCCGGAGACGGGGACCAAGGATTCCTGCCAGGTAAAACTCATCCAACAACTCAACCAACTGACCTTTACGATATTTTAGAAGATATAGTTTTAAAGGGTAGGTAGATTAAGACATCAAATAGTGCTTAGGATACCTGAAAAACTTGATCTGAAAAACGATTACAATATTATATTATTCCTATATAGTGAAATAATTGCTGAGGATAATGACTCCCCTCCAATTTCCCTGATGTACCAAGCTTCTGGACTCACTGTCTTCTGGGATCGAGTTACCAATTACACAATCAACATGTCCAATGTAGCTTAAGATACGTTATAGACAGACCATAATTGATTGCTTGTTTTGATACCTAGCTATCCCAGAATGTTTAGATTGGTACCAGGAAAGCTTGGTTAACAAATCTACCAATTACATTCAAAGAAAATAAATTATACACACAAGTTCTTTAGAGCTGAATGTCAAGGTTACAAAAAATAAATCTCGTTGTGATAGCATCTTTTGTAACAAGTTTGAAATTTATATGTTTTCAAAACGTTGTTGAATATCTGTTATATTCGTTGCTATTCAATGAATAGATTTAGTTGATTTAAAAGAAGATCTTGACGGGATCCTTGAGGTTCCCCAAAGAAAAAACTTTTTTGAAATAATGTGCTGTTCATTTCAGGGAGACAGTGGTGGACCTTTTGCGGCAGAGAGAGAAGACCACAGATACGAAATAATTGGTTAGTATACTATTTATAAAAACTATGTTCAGTCACGAGTCACGTTGTAGCTAATTATGATTTAAAGTGATGAATTTTGGAAATATTGCCAATCTAGAGCTCAATTAAATGGGTACGTCCTCGCAACGTTACAATAAGCAAGTAAAGTGAAAAATTAAATTAAACAGTCAAAATAAAGTGTTTGAAATTAATTGTGCCTAAAGTCAGTAGCACAGCTGTAGGTAGTGGGTACTACATCTTTTTTTATTAAATACCTTAAATATACACACACTTGAGGATCGACGAAGAATAAGCGACACTTACGAACACTGCTTATTTTAAAATTGTTATTTCGAAGCACGACTGTTGCGAACTCCCGAGTGTAGTTGACATAATAGTACCTACTTGACACACTAGGCATAAGGACCTATTTCATTGTCTCTGTTCACAAACAGTACGCGAGCTCGACTGTTGCGAACTCCTGAGTGTATTTGACATAAGAGTACCTACTTGACACACTAGGCATGAGGACCTATTTCATTGTCTCTGTTCACAAACAATACGCGTAGCAAACTCCCCAATTCCTTGCCAACATAGTTTAGCAAACGGTATACAAATAATATTGACATTTTTAAGATAACAAATTCAATGTTTTGTACATACCTTAACCGATCAATCATGTCAAAATATTAGTTCTGAAAAATTTTCGATTATTGCATATATTTTTCAAATTTATTCAATTGTAAAGCATAAGAAACCAAGTTTATTACTAGACATCAGATTATATGCACTAACAAAGTGCCAAAATATGCACTAAAAAGGCCGAAATATGCACTAAAAACTTTGGAAATGCCTAAAATATGCACAATGCTAAATCAAAAAACCATTTTTATTTTTATATATTTTAATTAAATACGCTACAAAACAGCGAAATATTCTTAAAATTATCCATACTTTTGTGACAATATACAATTAAGTGTTTTTTTCTAAATCTTTGATAGTAAATTTGTGACATTTGTCACCCAGTAATAATTTAGTACGCCGAAAACCACCTCTCTACAATCAATTAACGTCGTTGGACAAAATTTAAAATTTGGCGCCAATTTATGGAAATAACTGTTTAGGCAGGGGATGACCGGTGCCGTTGATGTAGGCATTAATGTTGTTTATGTCTTCAAGACTCGGGTTTCTAAGCAAAATACATCTAAAACTTTTTACGATTTTTTTCTGATTAGGAAGGGCATTGGCGAGTTCGATCATTGTTTCCCGTATTTCTATTGATTTAAAAAGAGGTAGGTTTTTTGTTTCCAATTTTTCTATGGCATCTGGGAACTTGTGGAAATGTGTTGAGATGAGGGCGATATTCTGTTTAATGGACGCTTCTTCAAATGCTAGCTTCCTTGGCCTCAGAAATGTCAAATTGACCAAAGAAATATGCACGATTGGGAAAAAAAGGGGCGAAGGGTCAAAGAGAGAGACTACTTAATATACCGTCATAATATTCGTTTTGCCTTTCTACAAATGCGCAAGCAATTGCTTGGGGCAGGGAATCATTTTTTTATATTAAGGATATGCAAATGGAAACAATGATAACAAATTATTATAATATAATGCAACGCTAGCCACGACGCTTGCTTTGCATTTGTTCTCTGATTTTTTTAATATCAGATAGAAAAGAATTAGCTTTGATCCCAAAACATATAAATATTTGAAAATAAGTATATTAGATAACGTAATAAATAGACTGCCTGTGAAACATAGGATATATAATTAAATAAATAGGATATTAAATTTTTAATTTTGTGAGGACTCCAGTATCCAAGGTAATCAACAATATTTGAGATTAATTTGTAATATATTTTATGAGTATATTTAATTATTTTATTTTGATAGCATTATTCTGAAATATAATATATTATAGATTTGTAATGTTGAAAAGTACTTTGAATTAAAATATTTAATTTCATTTGGACATATTGAAAATTATTTGACTGTTACTTAGTTACTGGAATGTAGGGGTTGTTAAGAAATAATAGTAATGATCATTTCCAAGTTGTTTTGTAAAGTGACACATGTCATTTGCAACCAACAGAGATGATCAGGGGAGTATTATGTCATCTATACAGATGAACATTGATAATCTTGGACCCCAAAAAACAATGTCAATATGTTCATCGTTCGTTCAAATTTTTATGTAACCAAACTAGAAACAGGTATGCTGTTGTACAGAAAAAAAATACATTTACTTTTCTCACAAACTTATCCGGTAAAAAAGTAACGAAAAAAGATTAGCGGACCTAAAACGGGCAATTTAAAAAAAAAAAACAATTTTATTCCTGTACTGACATTACAGGATGTGACATTAGATCAGCTAAAAAAGGAAGTAGCAGATATATTGCAACTGGGGAATAATTTAGAACAAATTTATACAAGTAATAATGTCATTTCAGATGCATTGAATGTAGATAGTTTAGATAATAATCTAATAGACATATCCAATGATATTATAGTAGATTCAAATGACTTTATTTATAATCTTAGGGAAATCAACATTGCAAATTTAAACTTAGTAGATGATAATGTAGTAGAATTAGCTAACTTACTTCATAATAATACAATTAGATATATAGATGTAGAGCCCACAGATAGACCAAAATTACATACATAAAAAAAATTATCTAAATTAATTTTAGAATTAAATAATAAAATTTTACCAAAAACAATATTTGACAACATTAGTTTTTTAGATCTTCATACAATAGTATAGGGTCAGTGGGTCAACAGTGAACCACATTTTTTCCCGAGTCAACCTGGGTCACAAAAATTTAATGTAGAAATGTGAAATAAATGTTGTTGTCTTCAGTATTTGTTTGGCTTTTTATGTGCGTAAACTCATTTTCGCAGAGTTCACTATTAATTAGATATGATGATTTATATAAAAAATGACATTTTGGTTCACTGCGTACAGTGCTGGTGCACAGTGAACCGAAGGCATGGTACACAGTGAGCCGAAGTGGTACACAGTGGACCAACATATAAGCCTCGCAAAAAAAATATATTAAGAAAATAATCAGGGCTTTATTTATAAACATAATTTTACAATTAGGAAAAACAATAACTAAAAAAAAGTGACATAATAAGAAAATAACTAGAGCTTTCAACATGAAAACTCGCACAACTATACAAAAATAAGTAGCGTAATTTTTTACATTTAGAACAAAAGATTTAGCGAATCTTTATAGCAAATGTAACAGCAAATTTATAAAATTACTGCTGCTGCCTCTTATTGCTTCCAGAAGATAAAATTGGTTTTGGGAAAATATATTTATTAATGTCATGTTATTTTACATAATATGGTAAGTCAGGAACATTGGAGGAAGAAAATTGTTCTGGCCCTTTTGTCTGTACTCTGAGAAAACTGATGAAGTATTCCAGGGAATCATTCCTTGTTTCAAGAACTTTCCCAATACGATAAAATCATTCAGTGGCAAACATTACCACAACAAATTCTCCTTCGCCCAAGGATCTCTCAAATAGTTCCAGAATAATTTCTGTACCCGAGAAGCATACGGATGCAAGTCCAAAATTTGAAGAAATGAGTTTTTGATGAAGATGTGTAGTAAATGATCATGTTCATCAGTGGCAGAAAGATGGAATTCATATTTTGAAGAAATATATGGTTTTCAAAAATGTATAAGGATGCAACTATTATTATTCTTAGAAGCAGAAAGACCCAAGTCCATCCTTCTGCTTCTAATCTCTTTGTTTTCTATGGAACTAAATACAATAATCACGACACCTGTGATATTTGTAATCATTATACAGGGAGGATAAAAAATACTATATATAAAAATAAAATAAAACTCCTTCCCAGAACCTCCTTTCTTTCCTTACCCTAAATGACACTCCACACAGTATCTCCAAAGATGACATAGGCCATGAGGGATTTTTTTTGTCCAGGCGTACTGTGTGGAGCTAATGTTAAAAAAAGAACCATTGCACTTTTTTAACAAAATTTTAAGTCATAAATGCCAGATTATACTTTAACAGATAATGAAGATGATGAAAATACCAATAATTAGTAATAATTATATAAAGAAATAAACAGTAAAATGTATTTTTTTTTTACCCATTATGTACTGTTATTATTTTTTTCCAAATAAAATTTTCAAACATCGATCTTTTAATAATTCATCACTTGTCGTAACAAAATAGTCTATTTCATTTTGAAGCAGAAGGACTCAAGTCCATACTGATTTATTTTAAACATTTATTTTTAGGTTTTGCATGTAAAATATTTCGTTTTATTTTCTCAATTTTAAAACAAAAATAATTGATTTAATAATATTAAAAAAACCATCAATCAGCATGAATATCTGAAGAAGTTATGATACCATAATAACAGAAAAAACGGTTTTGGCTCTCCTGAACATTTGGCTTTTTGGACTTGCATCCGTATGCTTCTCAGGTACAGATTTCTTCTGTCAAGTCCATCCAATTCATGTGGTTGCTTGAATCATTCAAAGATATTTCTGTTTAGTCATCTGAACTGGATGCTAGAACTGTATGAATTTATTTTTATTTTTGGCATCCTTCCTCTTTTTGGCAGCCGCTGTAGATTGATTTCATTTTTTTTCGGGCGTATCCGTAGCCATCAAACTACAACCTAGTTATCTAGGCTTTCTCTTATTTTTCCGAGGGCCTGCCTTTATTGAATCGCGGAATTGTTCCGGTCCAATAAAATAAACCGACTCTGCTCTTGAAAGCTTAGAGGGTCCAGCTATTGATAAATCTTCGAAGTCTGCCGGTGATGTATCTTCTTCAATAATTGAGTCTGATGCTCGGCCATCAGCAGGTAATGTTAAAGTCTGGACAGGAACTGGGCAATCTGTCACCATGCTCAGTAAAAAGTCATCATCCAGATTATTTCAGAAGCCCCATGTACAGAGTGAACCAGATATTGTGTACACAGTGAACCAGTTCACTGTGTCCCGCATTACTCTGGTTCAGTGTGTACCATGATGACACATTGATTTAACTAGCCAATATTTCTGAAACCTATTAGATATTGAAAATTTCTAATAATAGGTAACAATCAAAACTAAATACTAAATATGAAAGCAATACCAATTCTCGCCTTGGTAACAACATAATTGAGTAATAAAAAAAAACATTTACGTGAAAATGATGTTGTGGTTTACAAAAATCGGATATTAGCTTCTAAAACGACCTATCACCTTTGCACACTGGAACACACTAAATCAAATATTTTCTGTTCCTGAGCCGGCACTGCAAGCAGGAGCTTGATACAAACACACCTACACTTAGTGCTGTAGATGTGGTGGTTCACTGTGTCCTGCTGGTTCACTGTTGACCCACTGACCCTACGCTAGTGCTATCACTAGACATCGTATTATATGCATTTGCATATTTGCATATGCAAATGCATATAACTCTCTAATTATGGCGTTAATGCATATTTTAATATTTTTTCCCAATCGTTTATATTTCAGTTATGAATTTGACAGTTATGAGGCCATTGCAATTCAGTCAAGCAATCTAGCATTGGAAGACGCATCCATTAAACAGAATATCGCCATCGTCTTAAACATTTCCACAAGTTAGCAGATGCGATAGACGAATTGGAAACAAAAAACCTTCCTCTATTTAAATCAATAGAAATACTGGAAACAATGATCGAACTCGTCAACGCCTTTCCTAATTCAATATCAGAAAAGATTGGTAAAAAGTTAGACGCTGTTTTGCTTAAAAACCCGAGTCATAAAGACATGAAGAGCGTTAATGCTTACATCAACAGCACAGCACTTTTTTAGTGTATATTTGCATGCATATTTTGACACTTTTTAGTGCATATAATCCGATGTCTAGCTATCACTATACGTAATAAGTAATAAGTTAGGAATTAAATTAAAGTCCTCTGATGATAGATCATATAGTTATAGTAAACCAGAATGACAGATTAGGTTAGAAAATGATGTAGTATTTTTAAGAAGTAACATAGCTAGAGTTATAGAATATAAAAATGGAAATAGAAGAAGGATAATTTTGAGGCATGTAGATGACATGAGGCAGAAAATTTGGTTACAGCACTGATAGTAATAATAATGAAAATATAATATTACGCCACAAAGTGATTTTGCGAAGTTTGAAGAAAATATAATCAATGATTTATTGGATTTATTAAAACCAAAATTAGGTGTAATACGTATAATAAAAAAAATTATAATAGATTATTCCAGAAAATTGAGAAAATATTTTATTCTAAACTTGACGATAAAAAAAATATTATAATATTTTAATTAATGAAGATAATATTAGCGAAAGTCAATCGAAAATCCGAAACAGAAAAATCAGAAAAAGATAAGGATACATCTGGGACTCGAACCCAGGTCCTCCGGCAATCCGGGCCGACGCGATTGCCGGAGGACCTGGGTTCGAGTCCCAGATGTATCCGTATCTTTTTCTGATTTTTCTGTTTCGGATTTTCCATTGACTTTCGCTAATATTATCTTCATTAATTAAAATATTATAATTTGAGGTTTAACTCTTTAACTTAAAAAGTAAAAAATAAAAATAAAATTAAAAATTAAAAAATATTATTTCGAATAATAATATTCCGTTGCCATCTGAATCAGATATGCACGATTTTTGGACTAAAATTTGGAGTAAAGATATAAAACATAATGAGTCAGGTCCCTGGATAGAAAATGAAGAACTAAAACAATTGAGTTTTTCTGATATATCGGTTGAATTGTTAGCCAAAATTAATAAAAATACTCATAATTGAAAAGCCACGGGCTGCGATTGGATACTTAATTTTTCGTACAAACGTCTGACTACTTAACATCCTCTTAGGGCAAATTTTCTTTCAAAATTTGTCAAACTAAGGGCATTACTTATATGTTGCCTAAAAGCGAAAATATTAATAATCCCTCTCAGTATAGACCCATTAGGTGTTTACCGACAATATTCAAAATTTTAACCTCTTGCTTGACAGATTTAATATATATTATAATCATTTAGATGAAAAAAAAAATTTATCTGAACAACAAAAAGGTTGTCGCAGAAAACATAAGGAATGTAAAGAACAATTAGTAACTGATTCTGTAATTCTAAAACAGATTCAAAATAATAATAAAAAAACGTAGTTTACGTACTTGCTATATAGATTACCAAAAGGCTTTCGATAGTGTCCCGCACTCGTAGCTGATCAAAATATTAAATATATATAAAATTAACCTAATTATTATTAGCTTTTTGAAAATATTATATCCTTTTGGAATACCGATTTACTTATCAATTTAAAAGGTAAGAAAATAGTCGTACCGGGCATTTCAATAAAAAGAGGGATTTTTCAAGGTGACTCGTTGAGTCCTCCTTGGTTTTGCTTAGCTTTGAATCCTTGTTAATTAAAATGATAAAAAAATTATAAATGTTAATTAAAAGCATGTTTGGAATAAAAGTTGAGGTAATACAAGAGAGAGTAGTACAATTTCGCATTTATTATATATGGATGATATAAAATTATTTTCGAATTCTGAATCAAATTTAGAGAAAATGATTAAAGTAGTTAAAAAAATTTCAGATGATATTAAAATGACTTTTGGTTTAGATAAATGTAGAGCGATCCATATAGAGAAAGACAAAATTGTAGATGGAGACGAGGGTATATTTAGAAATTTCAAAATTAAAAGTATGAAAGGGGATGAGGTTTATAAATACTTAGGATACCACAATCGAATAGATTAGATCATTTGAATATTAAAAATGATATTAGGATTAAATTTCAAACTAGGATCAGAAAAAATTTAAAATCCAATCTATCTGCAAAAAATTGTAAAGGCAATAAATAGTTGGGCAATACCTCTATTAACATTCATTTGGCATAATTTAATGGTCCAATACAGATTTAGATAGCTTAGAACGATTAATTAGAACCACGATAACAAAGTTTAATTGCCATCATCCTACAGAACGAATTAATTTACTTTAGGAGGTGATATAGTCAAATTAACTTCTTTAAAACACAATCAGGTAGAAATGTTGAGAATTTTTTTTACATGCCAAATTCTTTTAATCTCATTTCCTAAATCTATATTTTTTCTTTTTTTTTTTGGAAATGGATTTTTCAATATTACAGGAATTTGGAATAGCTACATGATATAAGTTTTTTTTTTAAAATTTGGTGGTGTAAAACTATATCGGGTCTATTATGACTAATTGTTCTGTCTGTTAGTATAGTTTTAACGTAACATATTTTAGAAAATTCTTTTTCTAAAAATGAATTTGAATCGTATTATTATTTTGAATCGTAGACATAAGATATTTATAGTAAAAAAAATATAAGATGGACTCTGAATATCACATAATTTTTTATTGAGCTTGTTAACGTATTGTAAATTTTAGGGACATTGTATTCTAATTTCCAGTTAGTCTTGTTTATGAGCATGTTCCACTATAATCAGGTTGAGATGTCACAAGTTTAAGCCATAATACGGAACGAACAAATAATAACTTTTCATAATTGTATAATAATGAATAAGGTACAACGTGTTAGTATTCAGCTTTGTTTAAGAGTACTTAGACTATGCAATATTGTACTGAATTCTCAAGTACAATGCCCAGGTTCAAATCTCATGCTTCAAAATATGCCAATCACTTTATAACAATAACACTCCGGATTATAAAAAGAGTTTTAACAAAAATGTTTTCGTAATTTTCAGGAGTGGTGTCTTGGGGAAATGGCTGTGCGAGGAAGGGCTACCCGGGAGTGTATTCCAGAATCACAAGATATCTTCCCTGGATCAAGGAGAACACTCAAGACAGCTGCTTCTGCAACTAATGATGCGGATTCTGGAACACTAAACTTTACACTCTAAATTTATACACAATGACGATAATCATAAAATATTTTTATAAAGAACAAAATAATCTTAACTGAAATGACGGGAGATGAAAGGGTACAGAAAACTGGTGGATAAAATATGTTACTCAATACTCATAAGTAAAAAAAACTTTTAACCTAACTGACTTAAATAAAATGTTTTTATAACACAACGAGAAACAGTTCAAATTGATGAATGGTAGACGAAGGAAATGGGATACTATTTAAATTAAGAAAAAGCTTTTCATAAAAGAAAACAAGGAAGAAACGGACAGTACAAGTTTATAATATTTAATTTATTGTTTGGATCAAATTTCAATAAAATGCTTATACGAAAAATGATAGGGCTGTGTTTCCATTTTTTTCACTTTTATTGAAGTACTTTTCGTTCTGTGAATTAAATCTGACCTACCTACTAACCATCTCACTTCAGTATATTATGTAATATGGAGAAATAATTATTAGTATTTCTCCATCTAACAGGAGAACGACAACACACGTTATTTTCTGGAGGCATTTCTATAACGAATAATTTTTCAGTTTCGTATTTTCTCAAAACGCCATCTGTGAGATGAAAGGTAAAAAGTTTTTTTCAAAAGCTTTTAAGCTTTGGATCCTTTACCTTTTGGGAGATATTTAAAAAAAAAATCACTGTTTCCGGGGTTTTTATCAAAATACTTGTAAATTTTCGAATCTGACTATGGTGAAAATTTAACGACGGTAACTTTTGACATTTGCAAAATTTTGGCTTTGATATACCTAGCATTTGGACAATTATAAACAATGGTTTTGGTTCGGTTTGGTTTGGTTTTATTTTGGTCCGGTCATATTTTTATTGTGTCAATTTTTGACATTATTCCGGATTACGGTCTACAGGTTGACAATATACCCCTAGTAATATCCAACGTCACTCCCAGTAGAGGTCACTAGAATAAGAACTTTGGACGATGGCAATATTTTACGATGATGGTGACCTCTTCCATTGTTAACGAGTGTTGTGTCTGTTAATCTCAATGATTAATAAAGTTAAAATTTGTTGGGAATTTCCAAATAAGTTCGTTACGATTAAACATTGATTTATTAAGATTGCAATGAATATTAAACTGGACTTCCCCAGTATATGTTGTAGGCTCTAAGTATTTTTAACGCTGCCGGCTGCCGGATTGATGCCTTCGGCAATCATCGTAACCGTTCGTACATTAGACACGAATGACGATAGATGGTACTCTTCTGACATGGTACTTAACTGACATCTGTTGGGATATCGCAAAACTTTGAATAACTAATTATTTTATGGCCTCTATCAAAGGATGCTGCAACTAAACGACAACACGCTACAATAAATAACCAGAGACAAAATTACTGTTTTTTAAAAATTTATTTTAACATATTTCAGTTTTATTTTTTGTTCTTGTATTTTAGCGTCATGTCATCGGAAATATAATAAAACGAACATGGATATAGTTTTTTTTACATACATTTACACACAAGTAGGCGTAGGTTGGATATATATTTGTTTTACCTGTTAGTTAATTAAAGATTGAATTCGTGGAATATTATTTTGATATTAATTTAATATTAGTAAATCAAAGGACGATGGGAGTAACCGGTCTGTAATTTGGTCCAGTCCAAAGCCGCAGATCTCGTAAAGGCTCCGCTGGTAATCTCCAGGAACCTGTTCTCAAGTTATTGACCTTAAATACATTTTTTATTTTATTTCTATTTTGGAATACCAATATTACATTACGCGAATCTCGAGTTAACACTTTCTGGACAAGCTATTTAGGAAAAAAAATGTATTTAATTTTAAAAAGTAAATGATGTTAATTTTTGTAAATTTACTAATATAATAACTTTGTCAACGCCACTTTTATTTTTTAAATGCTTAATGTCGACCGGGTTTCACTACAACCGTAGTTTCTTCATGGCAGTACTATACTCAACTGAAATTCAAAATCTAGAATTTTCGTAACATGTGTTATAAATATATATTACGCAATAAAAATATATAAATTTGTTTTAGACCACTTTAATTTTAATTAAACTCTACCGGTTTCTGAAGAACCTTTCCTTCGTCAGGAGAATATTAAAACTAACCTATGATACAAAATATTGACAGATATTAGGATTAAATTTCAAAAATTTTAGGAGTTTGAGTGGGAGGTTAACAAAGGGGGAGGGGTAATTGCGGGAATTCCGGCAAGATTAGAGCGATTTACCGGAGATCTTATCTAGAATAGGACTAAAAGATAAATTAATTTGGTTATTCAAATATTTTACGATTTTATGTCAGGGTAAAATCTTCCTTACAGGAAAAACGAAACCCTTCCACACACTTTTCTACAAATGATCATCTAGTCTATCCATGCTATGCAATTGTACTATTTAAGTATAATAAATACAAAACAATACAAGAACAACACGTCAACCCACCAGAGACAAAATGGGAAAAGAATTCACCGACTCCAGATATTTTCATATCAGGGGTTCTGCTCGGTAGAACTCCTATCTGGACCGATAAATCCTATTGATCCCTCAATAATAAATAAATAAAAAAAATCTTTCGTAATCCTACATGTATTTAAAATGACTGATTTACTAACGTTATCATTTAGAGATTTTTAAAAATTTCAAGTGCTTCTAAGTTATCTAATTTTTTGCTTTTATTATTACGGTGAAGAATTTTAACCTCTGTGTCCTTATTAAAAGTGTGATTGGTGGAAATAAGATGATGATTGGCAAACTCTGAAAAATTATTTTTAATTAAACATCTTAAATGTTCCGTGAATATTTCTGGTTGTTGCGATGGACAATTATTGCCATATAATTGCCATATATTAATGCCTGGTTGGCATTGGAAAATGTTGGCATTTACCAACTATGTTGCTTACCCCTACCCCTTGCCTCCGGTGGAAGGAGTGGCCTACGTAGCGTACCCCTTGCCTCCGGTGGGGGAAGGTGGAGGATTGGGAAAAGAGTGCACAACCTCTTCTCTTCTCTTGATCTTCCACATGGACCTAAGTATCGGAATTTTATTTAGGTCTATTTGGTTATTTGATTACTTTGCTATTAATGTTTTTGGCTTTCCTTTTTGCATCGTGGGAAATTAAAACAAGGAGCAGAAAACCCAATTATTTCCCTCATCCCTTAAAAACCACATTCCCCTAAATGACATTTTTTCCATCCTTAAAGATTTTTTTGTTATATGTCACTATTTTTGGGCGTAGTATGGTATAAGCCTGCTTTGCCTCAATAAAATCCCATTAAAACCATATTTTCAACAATTCCTCAATATGTCCAAAAATAGAAATTTCCTTACTTATTCTAATGAGAATTCCGTATATTGCCTTAGAATAATAAATGTTAAAGTCCAGGAATTTTATCAATTAATTTATTATTTTCTGTATTAAGAGGAACGGCTGCGCGGCCGCTTTCATACAAAACGTAGTTTTGGATTTGAGGCCACAATACCCAACCAAACTGAAAAATTATTTTTGTAATAAAAAGGTAGGTTCAATGTCGATCTCGGATAGGAGCTTCTTTTTTTTGCTTTTAAATGATGACTTAAAGATATCAGTTTTTGTTCATTTTGGAAGCAACTTTGGAATTTTTTTGGGAGTTATTTATAATTATTAAAAAATGTCTGCCTAATCCTTGGTTTCAAAATAATGAAAAATAATTTAAAAAAATAAAAAATGTTAAAAATGCTTTTCTACAATTTTAAGTAATTTTAAAATATAAACGACAAGTTTTTGTTTCGATGTAAATAGGTAATTTAAATTTACAACCATCAAAATTGTTTCTAAAAAAAAACAATATTTAAAATTTTATCATATTTAAAAAATAATGTTTCAAAAATTATGTTTTTAAATGTTTACTTCTACTGTCAAATAATTGTTACAAGTTACCTCTAAAATCATAAAATCTTTCACATTTAATAGCCTATATTTTAAAAATTAAAGCAAAAATAAATAAATTAGCTCCTACGCAAGATTGACATTTGACATACCTTTTGATTACAAAAATAATTTTTCAGTTTGGTTGGGTATTTTGGCCTAAAATCCAAAAGTACGTTTTGTATGAAACTTGCCGCGCATCCAATGGCCTTAATATACCGACCAATTAGTTAATAGAAAAATAAAGGAATTTTTTTAAATATTCTAAAAATGAAATCATTATTAGACATTGTTCCCTAAAGTGTTTTCATCACGTAAGTCAGACTTTATTAATGACTTCTGGATTAACATCGTGCATGAAACGCCAGGAGGTGATATATCTACACAATACTGCTTCTGCATATATTATTGTAACGTATACCAAAAGGGATCAATACCCTCTGGTCCTCTGACCTCTGGGGACGGTAAATCAGATGCAAATAAGCCAAACCTTCCTGGTAAAGTTACATCACGTATACGGCGGTAAGGATTCACTGACAAAAAGTGACATAAATCGAGAATAATTCGGGTGATTTCTGGTAGCTAAAGTGGCTCATTAGCTTTTTTTATGATAATTCGAGTAAAAAATGATTGATATTTATTAAAAAATTTAGAAAATTGGTAAAAAAACATGGTATTAAAATTCAATGACAAAAATGCACGTACACGAAAAATTTTAACCAGCGATTCCTGATCATATATTGAATAGGTACAAAGCATGGATGTCTTTTTGATATCCGATGATATATTTTTTTTATTAAAAATAAAATATATATTTTTCAATTACACATCGCCACTGATCACACACCTACACATCGCGACTGGATCATGTCTTTCGTGTGTTACCGTTGAACAAAAAAACAAAATAATTGGGTATTTTCATAATCGAGGGATTCTGTTGAAAATGTATGGAATTTCTGATTTTAATCATCGTACTAAAAATGTGTGTTTTTACGGTTTCGTTCAAATGTATTTATTGTAAAACCGCTCAAAAACCCACAAAACCAAAACGGCCCGTGGTTGCCAACGACGCTTCGTACGCACGTCATCAAACAAACAAAGTAGAACTGTCGGAATTTTTTCAAGAACGGGCGACCCTTATGACGTCACAAGTCGAAAATTCCGTTTTCGCAGGATTACAAAAAGGGCATCTTAGACTCGCTATAGAAAATTTATTCATCAACATAAAAATAAAATAAAAATGCCACAATAATCGTAATTTTTTTAAGCAATAAAAAACTTGAAAATACCCTATTCACACGCAGAGTTTTAGTAAAAAAGAATTATAGATAACACGGAAAAGTGGCGTTTCTCCTGCTACGTGTGGGTGATATGCCACGTCTCGGGGGTGATAAGCCACGTCTTGGGGAGATACACCACATCTTGGGGGTAATAAGGCACCACATTTTTCCCTTTTTGAAATAATCCCTCTCAGAGCTCCTGCTGTTTCGGTGGTACATCTCGTAAAGGCAGTTTTTGGAATAATATGAAGTAATTTAGCAGCTTCAGTGTGTTTTATTTTTTGTTACAAAAATATTTTTCAATCAAACGTTGAAATCTATATCAATGGGATCTGAAGAATGCTGATAAGAATTCGATGTAAGCTGATTCAGAATTTCGGATGCACCCTTTATCGATGTTTTTTATGCTTTAAATATTCTGCGGATGTCAACATATTTATTATGTGACATGTTCCACATTCTCATGTATTTTGTTGTACTTTCGCTGTCACAATAAATTGAAAGCCCAAATTGGGCAGATTTAAAACCGGGTCTAGAAGTTTGATCGAATAGGATTTTCATATTTTCTTTCCGGTTCGTTCTTTGATATTTTAAATATGTATAATCTTTCTATATGCCAACATCAGATTTTTCTCAACGTTGGGGTTTTTTCTCATGTGAAATTTTCATCAATGCTCAGCGAACGCCATAAATACCACCACAGACATAGACATTGACTTATATCATTCAAATGCAATGCCTTTATCGACAGTTTTAGAAAAACCATCGTATCTCCACCACATTGAAAGTTATAAGGGGTGTGGCGTCTGTTCTACATTTATCTAGTTTTTTGATATGACTATTTCCGGTATGTGTAATTTTCTCCTTGTGATATTTCGTCCGGGTGAATTTTTTAAGTTTATTATTGGTACATAAAATTCATGCATGCGTAATTACGTCATATAACCATTATTTTTACAGCAATTATTTTCCGCATCACGATTGAGGGGCTTTCCAGTATGTTTTTTGAAAACTTATCAGCCAGCGATTGCCAACCTAGAGATGATCTTATTTTTTTAAAAAATATATATTAAACCATACAGTTGAAGAACTTTATAATATTTTCTTCATTAGTTTGGACACTGCCCCCAGATATGCAATTTATTTTAAAATGGCAATCAATAAAAATTCACTTGTGTTTTTATTTGCACCAAAAGTCATTGCGAAGGGCAAACCAGTTTTTGGCAGGACCAGCGCCCTTATCCTTTCTCCAGTATTCCAACTTTAGTATTCCCTGATCCTTCTGAGAGGAGCCATGGACCACAGCATCATGAAGAAAGCACTCATCATCCTCGCAGCACTGCAGATTGCCAACGCAAGTCAAATTTATTTATTTCAAATGCAAAGGATTTCTTAATGATTTACTGTTTTATTTTAATTTGAACAGTTGCGAATCAGATTTTTTATCTTTGAATAGGTTTTAGAAGTTTTATTTTCGACTTGTACTCATGTTCCTTTTTTGGTTGAATATACATTTCATATTTTTGGGGGTGTATTTATTTAACATTAATTTTGATAAATTTTGGGTCAATTCTGAAACGAATTTTTCAATGATTAATTATTTTTAGATAACAGAGTTTCTCAGAATTTGAACAAACCATCAAAGTTAATTTTGATATTCTGTAAAGGTTCTTTTCTAGTTCGATTATTACTTGTTTCATATAACTGCAATATTAATAGAACTTGAATAAAACTTCCACAGAACTTGAAAATTTCCATTTTCCGTAATGGTTCTTAAAATATATGTTTAAATTGAATGTTAAATGTACATAAGATATATAATTTTGAGATAGTTTTTATATACTATATTTTATTACTTACAATACGTTAAAATAAACTTGCTCTATTTATCGAACTGATAAGAGGAACTATCAGCCAAAAATATGTCTATTATTTGTGCGTCCTATATCACAATTAATGTAGGTTATATGCATAAAAATTGCTTGTCAATCTGGGTCTAGAAATAGTCGACTTATGCAAAAGTGGTTTTCATTTTTTTTATGAATAATTTTATAAGAAAGAAAATATGTTGTCACAAAGAATCTTAGTCATAAATTTTTTTTAAGTGTTGTTTCTTACATGCGTAAATATTTTTTTTATTAAAAAATATTTGGTAGTTTACGCTTATGTTTTTATTTACAAATTAATAATTTTATTTTAAGTCTACTTAAGAGAAACTGTCTTAAAAATGTCAATTTATCTAAAGCATATTTTTCGTATTGGTAATGTGAACGATTAATTAAAGAAAGATTAATCGATAATATTTGTAGCCACGATAATATTTTCTTCACTTTTGTAGCCACGTGCAATTAATTCCGTTGAATGTGGAAATTATTTCGAACGGGTGGCTCTCAAAATCGTATCCTATAAAATGTCATCTTTTACGTGTTTTAGTCGACTTTTCTAACATATTTCTATGCCGGTGTAATAATGAATGAATTATCAATGAATTTAACGTGTTTAAATGTCAAAATAATTAAACTTAAAGTGAATATGTTCAAAAGAGTGACATTTGGTTAACTACAACGTAATAGAATGATCTAGATGACTACGTTTGCAAACGAATTATTTTCAATAAATAAAGCATTAATCGAGTTAATTGTTGTTGTGGATTAGAGTTAATTAATGTATTTGTCTTTGGTAAGTGCATTAAAAATTACATTAAAATTTGTGCAATTTGAGCGATTTGTGCAAATGCAATGAAATTTGTGCAATTCACGAACAAAATTTCTAGCTAATATTTTTTTAACATTAATCAATCCAACTCTTGAGAACTTATCAAAATGCAGTTTTTATTAGGGATATTTCTATATGTGATCATTAATTAGACCATTTACAAAAAACTTAATAGAAAATATTTGATGTGGCCGCAAAATTGAAGTTTCCACGGCAGTTTATAACTAGAAAACCCAGAGAATATATCCTTTTACAATGTTTATATTTTATAAATTAAAATATATAATGAAATGATTATCTAAAAATGGTGAATTCATTGGCTATAAAGCACTTTATTCTGTTTATATGTCACCATATTAAAATTCGGAGGTATCTTTTTTTTGATTTGGTTGGAAAATTTTCAAAATGATCACTAAAATATCTCAAGCAATCCGAGAAAAAGTTTTAAATTGCGCTGTCGCTCCAGTGGGTATACGCACACGTGTTTATTTATTACAGTTATATGTACTTCCTCTTACTATTTCAGGCTTATGTTATTATTATTATTCAATTTTATTCATCGTATTAATATTTTGCTGATTTGCACAAAATTTTATTACAGTTAGGGGGCATACATTAATTACGTCAGATAAAAATGGGGGGCAGGGGTCCAATAAAATCTCACTTAATCTCATTACACTGAAGGGAGGGGGGGTTCAATAAAAATCTCACGTCAACTTTAAAATAATATATATTTATAGAGATAAAATAAAGAAATAAAAATTCTTTCACTTTTCAAAAAAAACGGCTCAGTCAATTAATGTATGTCCCCTTACCAACATATCGTTGCTTCTACTGCATAATTAGCTAACTGAAAGTTTCTCTATTTTTCTCTGGGATTAATGATACAATATTGTCTGCAATTATGACCCTTAAAGTCCATACAAAATTATACGACCAAAAAATAAATATTTTACCACATTTTTGTGCGGAAGCAACGATGTGTGATGTTTTCTTACGAGTTGCAACTACATTTATCATTTTTATTTAAAAACTCAATTTCACTGATAGTCTTTATTTATTTATTTACTTAGATTTATTTAGTTATAAACAGTCTTTAAACATTTATAAATGACAGTGATAAGTTTGTTTCTGTCATTGACCAATGAAATAACGACTACTAATTCAAGACCATAATAAAAAAAAATAAAAAAATACACAACAATACGAGCTTACGAGTAATACGAGCAATTCTGATAAAGTGCATCTTATATTTACGAAAAGGGTTTTGTGATACACATATTTCTAAGGTTTACATTTAAATTTTAATGGATCAATAATATCTTTGAGGAAGTGATTTAATTCAAATACAAACTACTAAAAGTAAAAAAGGAATTGTGATGAACTAAGAATAAAAAATAATAAAAAAATCATTGAAATATTAAGTTTTTAGTTAAACATATGGCATTCGATGGAGTGTCATTTTTTTACGAATGCTGTGATGTTTGGGCATAATCTATTAAATGTGCTACAGCTTGTTCTTTTAAATACATTTTTAAGGTAATTTTTATTGCTCTTACGAATATAAAATGTATCTAGAGATCGAGTAACTCTTTTTGGATATCTGAAATGAATATTTTGTAGTATAAATATAGTTATGAAGTATCTTATAGAGCAGCCCTGGCCAACCCGCGGCCCGCGGTCATGTATGAAGATATATTATTATTTGTTCTAACACAGCAAACTTATTTTGTGGCACCATTTTATTTCAAATTAATAAAATACTTAGTTTTTACCACTTTTATCTTAACATATAAAACAAAGTCGGGTTAACAGAATAACTATTAAAATTGTCCCGATTAACAGAATAACTATTAAAACAACGGAAAAACTTACGGGAAAAATAATTATGAAGAAAATTATTTTTTTCATATATTTTGTACAAGCTTCTGCCCGCGACTTCGTCTGCGTAGGATTAGAAACTTCGAGTAATCTATTTTCTTTTCCTAGGTCCCATCTACGTTTATACCAAAATTATTAACCTATTTATGGAAAATATGTATAATTCTTGATTCGATTCAAAGTGTTAGGCGAGTACTTCAAATAAATTCAGTAATTTAAATATTTTCCAAAATAGAATTTTCATTTAACAATCATTGTTTTGCAAAATATCATTCTCAAATTTTGACGTTTTCTATTAAACTATAATTATTATTTTCAATATATTGAAAATAAATAGCTAGCTTCATAAATTATAGCCTATATGTTATTCTGATGTATGAGCTATATTATTGTAAAGTTTCATTAAAATCCATTCATTAAATTTCGATTTAAAGAGGAACAAATATATATACATCCATACAAACTTTCAAGTTTATAATATTAGTAAGATGGAACGGCTTTCAAATAATGTGCGTTGGTCGACATAATTTGAATCAATGCGAACTGTCAATGGTGTAGTGTTCCGAAAATTTCGTGCTTAGTCAACAGCTCAATTTCATTTTTTGAACTTAGAGTAGGTACCTATTTATTATAACTTAATAAAAACTTCATTTATTTCAGCTAATAAATTAAACACAACATTTATTGATTCTAAGGCGGTACGAAGTCGGCCGGGTCAGCTAGTTGTTTATAAAAACCAACATATTTCCTGAGCAATGCTCACTTCTTCAGTGTTTTAATAATACTAATCATATAATAATTATAAATAATAGACATCCTCTTCTGGCAAAAAATCAATACATTATCTAGTCAACACAGTTTTCAGTATTTTAATTTTAGTTAAATTAAAATCATTAAAAAATAAATCCAAAAACGTGTTTTGTGACAAAAATACTTCAGTTTTTCTATTTATTTAAGGTCTTACAAACTAACATTTTTAAGAAATTTTTTACACACTTATTTTGTTTAGACATTATTGAAAAATCATAAATACTTACCTATGATCAAAAAATACTTACAAGAAGTACACGATATTTAATAATTTATCATCGTGCGTTTTGAGCATTTTTATTGCTTACTTGAATGTAGGTATATATTAAAGCAAGTTTTGAATAAAATAAATCGATATTAAATTTTTAATTTAAAAAAATTGATACGGGGAATAACCGATCTTTCTCATTGGAACCACCCTATACAGTTGCAAGCATTTTTAAACTTTTATTCTCAGCCGCTGGTCAATCGCTCTTATTTTGACAATCTTTTTGTCATCCGCATATAGATAACATCCGCATATAGTTTTGTTAACATCATTTATAAAAATATTAAATAAGAGGAGTTAAGGTGAAAATGCAAATGCAATGAAAAAAAGTGTTATATTTTTTAGTGTTCTAGATAAACAACTTTTCAGTAATGTCGAATGTGTGTTAAAAGGGAATTTTCCACAGAAATATGTTGCGTTTTCCCGCTCAATCACAATATACATATTTTTTTTTTACAATTAATAATGACCTTGTTTTTTCCAGTGTGACCCCATACATACTCGTACACCCGTGAACGTGAACCCGCGAAATGTTGATCCTGTCAGTGCTAACAACAACGGGGAGAGCGGGTCAAACATCCCCCAGCATGCCCTGATCATCCTTGTGGCCGGACCCTGCAGTAAATATACCTTCATACTCATACTTATTTATTTATTAAAGACATGCACAGTACTCTTCTTCTCTTGAAAACTTCAATAGTATTATAGATGGCGCCACTTCGATAAGTGTGAATATCCCGGTAGTAGCCCCGTTAAAAAATTCACGTACACGGACGGGTCAGAACGGTTTCCATACAGTGTGGCGTCGGAGTCGGTTTCTTAAATTCCAACCGTACAGGCATTAGGGTACTAATTACATCAGATATGCATTATTTTTCATTTCCGAAAATTGCAATGCTTACTTTTTAATATTATCTAACTGATGAAAGTGTTTTTTCTTTTGAAAATTCGTATTTACCTAAGAGTATGGATATTAGAGAGACGGCATGTGAAGTGTGCCCGCGCGCTCCAAGTGTGCCTTTTCGAGAATTTTACCCAAACGGCTTACATTGGCTGCTGGTTTTTGGACGTTTAATACGTTCCGACAGCAGCCATTTTACATGGTGACAGCCAATGTCAGCCATGTGGGTAGAATTCTCGAAAAGGCACACTTGGAGCGCGCGGGCACACTTCACATGCCGTCTCTCTAATATCCATACTCTTAAGTATTTACCGTCGTAATTCGTAACATAGCGGTCGGTGAAAAGTGACATTCTGTGTTAAAGTTAAAAAATTACAATTAAAATGCATTATGTTTCAATTCCGGTTGCTAAATTACTTACTACTAAGTATTATGTATCTACTACATTTTTAAAAAAATTTTAAAGTGCATATTAAGCGTGTCCCGGTTTTGTAAATATTTACCCATTTGCCATATTTTGGCAACAAAGTAAGCCGTGGTTTTGGAAATAGTGCGAGTGGAATCTATGAAAATATGAAATAGTATAAAAATAAATAAATCTACGAAAACTACTGTTTGGTCGTTTTCATCTTATTATTAGTTAACCGCTTAATCTGTGTCAACCGTTTTTTTTTTGCGAGTTTTATACGCTTTATTGGTAATTATAGGTAACAACATTATTAGTAATGACTTCGACTCCATTAGATTATTTTGCCTTTGAGGTTCGTTTCTTTTTATAGAATCTAGTAAAAGTTCATCAAATATTACTGGATTCAATAGACATACTGAATCCAGTTACATTTCACAATCTTACTGGAGAACCTATTATATTTGAAATTTAACAATAATTACTGAATAAAAATTAAAACAGAAAAAACTCACACTACACATCACTAGTTGGAAAATTCTTCATACAAAACTTTGTGGGGTAACTGCATCTACTGTGTGGTTGCTTTTCTCTAAATATGAATAAGGGTTATTTATTAATTTTTATCATCTAGTTTTATAAATCGTAATCCGCTGAAGTTATCATAAAATCAATGCATACATCCCAAACTGCAATTCAAAATAAAGGTATTCGCCTAATTACAGCGTTTTGACACAAGAGATTATCGAAATATAAGGTGGGTTGAAAAAACTCACACTACCCGCATTTTGATATCAAACCACTTTAATAATTTCAAATGGCGTCACAGGTCAACCGAAGCTTGAATAGCGATGTGTAGGAACTGAATAAAGTGTTTGTAATATATCTTAATAGATTGCAGACCTCGGATATAATTTATAACTAAGCTAAGAGGTTTAGATGCCCTTCCCCCTTATATGCACTTACCCCAACTCACCTTTTTTATTAGAAATTCAATTTTTATTAGAACAACTCTCTTTTTATAAATTTTGAAGGTTATTCCGATCAATGTAATAAATCATTGAGGAAGAAGATAACACTAATAATTTAAACGAAAATATGAAAAATAACAAGACACAGAAAAATAAAAATTTTCTGTCTTAGGGGACATACATTAATTACGTGAGCAGTTTTTTCAAAAATTTAGACCCCTCCCCCCACTTGGTGAGATTAAGTGAGATTTAGTGGCACCGCCCCCCCCCTCACGTGAGATTTTTTTCTTACTCTCGAAATAAATGTTTTTCATAATAGCCATTTTTTCAGCAGGCAAAATGGAACACTTCAAAAGAAGTGAAAAATATATTTTTAATTGTTAAATTGTTAAAAGTTAACGTGAGATTTTTATTGACCCTCCCCCCCCCTCGGTATGATGAGATTTGGTGAGATTTTACTGGACCCCCTCCCCTATTTTTTGCTCACGTAATTAATGTATTCCCCCTTACCGAGACAAATGCCATTCCAATTAGGCCACTGCAACCAACATTTAAGATGATGTGGTGTAGAAATAGATTTTACTAAAATATTGCTGTCACTGTTGCTCTTACTCCACCGGATATTGAGCGAAAGGGACAATGCACTGACACCTAACTAAAATGGAGGTTTTGTATTCCCCACTTTTCTCCTCCAAAAGCGGACTGATTTTCAATTTTTTTTTTTAACAACTACATAAGAAAAAACTATTCTACGTCTGTAAGTTTTGCTTTTTTTAAAAAAACATTGTCTGGTTTGTATACTGAACATCTTTTGACGGCGTTTAAACCAGTCAATTTTATTGATTTTTGGAAGGTCATAACTTCTATAAAAAGTAACTTATCAAAAAAAAACAAAAAGTACCGACACGCTAGTAGTTGATATCTATTTTATGCAAAAACAATATTTTCTCTATGGTTAAAATCCAGAGAGATAAATAGGGAATACGTTTGTATGGAAAAATCACCGCCGGGTATCCTCTTAAGCGTCATATTTGTCAATCTCATATTTCAAATAAGAATATTTATGAAATAAGGGGTTCTGGGTTGCGACCGCTATCTTTTATTTTTCTGTGTCTTCTTCTTTTTCATATTTTCTTTAGATCATTAGTGTTATGTTCTTCGTTAATGGTAAACAAATTATTTGTTTTCAGAACCAGAGGGAGAGGGAGAGGCGAAGAGTGACGGTTTCGCCTCCACACCTCTAGGGGTTGTGCCCATTAACTTGGAACAACTGATACTAAGAAATCAACTCATCAACGCCCTCAACCAGCAATACTCTCAAGAAGATTCTGCCCTGATTGCCGAAAAAGATCTTTTGCACGGAGGCTCTCTAGGATCTATGTTCGGTCTTTCAGGAGTCACTGGAGAATCTGGAAGCAACTTGTATCAAGGTAGCATGCTTGGAGGTAGCTTGTTGGGAAATGTCCTTTTAGGAAACCCCATGGGCACTGGAACAGGGTCTGCATCAGGATCTCTTTCAGGTTCTGGAACTGGCATTTTTGGATTAGAGAAACCCACTTTGCTAGGTATATTGAACCTGACCCCCGGATCAACAACTAACACCAATCTTCTTTCCACTCTTCTTACTAATTTAAAACCAACCAACCATCTGGGTGGAATAAGTTTAAGCATAAACAAACCTTCCTTGACGACTATTTTGAGCAATCTTGGACTGGGAAATGGAGTACCAATAATGTCTACCAACACAGGAGGAATTGCAGGCATTCTTGGGAGCTTGGGAATTGGAGGAGGAATTCCGGCAGGACCTGCAGGAGGGCTAGCAGGGCTTCTGGCTAACCTTGGCCTAACAAACACCATTGGAACTTCCCCAGTCTTTGGTGCTACTACTGCTGACATTTTTGCACTTTTGAATACTATTATTCTTGGAGGTAAATCGGGAAGAATGTCTGGATTAGGAGGCAACTTCAGAAGGTATTACGCTCGGAATATTGATCAGGAAGCAGATATAAAAGAGATGCCGTGGCTTGTGACTATACTTGTGGATGGGATCCCAGTTGCTGATGGAGTCCTCATTTCTGATCAGCACGTACTGACAGCAGCTGACCCACTTTTTAAGTAAGTTCTCTTCGGTAAACAAATTATATTATTGCACAGTTCGTTGGTAAAAATGTAATGCTTTTTTTTAGGGTTGAGTCCGGTAACATTGTTATCATACGGCAAGAGGATCGGTGTTCTGACAAATCCACCGCTCTCAATATGACCGTGAAAGAGATCATCAGAAACCCTTTGTTTGACCTCAGCACTAAAGCTCATGATCTGGCACTTCTCAAACTGTCCAACAGAGTGCCTGTATCTCCCCAGCTTTTGCCTATTTGTCTACCGGCATTATGTAAGTAATTATTTAACTTTTAAAAATCAAATTAAACAAATAACTTTGTATTGGCTCTACGGCGAATGGTTGCTGACTGCACAGTTAACCGCATAACATTTTAATTTTTAATTAATAAAAACAATTTACAATTATTATTATTATTAAACCACTATTATATAATCACATTTTCCTACATGTTTCAAAACCGATGGTTTCTTCGTCAGGGTAGTAAATTATTATTATTATTTGTTTAATTTAATTCAAAATGACGCCACAAAATGATTTTGCAAAGTTTGAAGAAAAATTTTTAAAAATCAGTTTATTACATCTTCTGACATCTTCCAATATATTTATAGGAAGCTTTTCCTTGCATCTTTAAAATAAACAAAATTAAATAAAAAATTGTGTCAAATCAGGTCCATTAAAATAAAAATGTTCTTTGAACGGGTTCTTTTGCCAATGTACCGTAAAATTATTTCAGGTAAAATTATTTTGTGAACTGACTATGTGTTTAAAAATATAATTAAATGAAACACTAGTAGGCTGATGATTCCATGACGCTAGATCCGATAGTTGATTCCCCGTCAGTCGATCCCCAGACAGTGGATCCCTCTGCCAGTTGATACCTTGGACACCTGATCCCCAAAAGGATTATTTATAATATTATTATTATTCTACCATTACTTCTTCCTGTACTTTGTTATCCAGCGCTGTATCCTCTCTATATACTCCTCCTTCGGGGTCACGGAATTATTGTCAGCAATAATATTTGTACTGACGATTTCCACATAAGACTCCTGCAGATATTATCAACAAACATCGTACATATGATATGATTTTAGATTTTCACGGCCAAAAGTATTTTTGTTATTTATTTTTGGGGTGTTATGCCGTGTTACGCTATCTCCTTCTTTAGCCAACGTTTCGGACAACGTTACAGTGTCCATCATCACCATCTACACATCTGCCCTGATGATGGACAAGTTATGCCGTGTTACGCTATCTCCTTCTTTAGCCAACATTTCTGACAATGTTACAGATTCCATCATCACCATCTACGCATCTGCCCTGATGATGGACACTGTAACGTTATCCGAAACGTTGGCTAAAGAAGGAGATAGCGTAACACGGCATAACACCCCAAAAATAAATAACAAAAATCATACATATGTACTTATATCGACTTTCGCTAGAATGTTCTACATCCTCTCTGCATGGGTAATAATCATTTGGAAGATGAAGTGTCTGAGGGATCAAGTGTCCGAGGGATAAAGTGACTGAGGGATCAAGTGAACGAGAGATCAAGTGACCGGGCGAACAAGTGAGGGATCACGTGGCCGAGTGATAAAGTATCTGGGGCGGGGGGGGGGGGGGGGGTCAAGTGACCGAGGGATCATGTGGCTGAGTGATCAAGTTTCCAGGGGGGTCATGTGACCGAGGGGTCAATGACCGGGAATCAACTGTCCAGGGGGTCAACGGTTGGGGATCAACTTTCGGGGGATCAACTGTCAAGGGGGGTCAAATTTCGGGGGGGTCAAGCAGAAAACTACGAACCTGCCAATAAGCTCTTTTTTGTAATTTACAGATTCTCCCAACATAGTGTACGAGGCCACAGTGGCTTCTTACGACGCAGGGCCCTCGGACGCCGGACCTTCCTGCAACCCGAGACAAGTGGTTCTCCCCCTCCAGCCTTCCGACACCTGCACCAAATCCATCCAGCCGGCCACTCTTGTCACGGAAGACAAGACTTGCCTGGGAGTGCAGGGGGCTAAAGAAGTCATGTGTGGGGTAAGATGATCGTTACCTGATAACTGGTTTTTTGTTGAACGTACTCTCATTACCGGCCTTTTTTTAACAGAGGCCCGTGAGGAAAAAAATTCCCTCACCGAGAGAGTCCGGCTGCAGAGGTCAGAAGATCTCCCTCAAACAGTTTCTAGGTAGGTGGGCAACTCATCCACTGCCAAGAACTAGACAAATCTCACTCCATGAACCCAGGCACCCCTGCTAAGTCCCCAAATATAGAGAACTATTTGGGGTGACCTATAACAAAGATGTTGGTTATCCAATAAATGGTTCCCGGGGTGCATAAAAAGATGTTAAATTTTCCCGACTTTTATTAATGTGAGCAGTTTTCTATCTGCTCTAGCCCGCCTGAGAATTTCTGTGTTAGTGATCATGTCGGTCCATGGGACATTGAGCATTGAAGTTTCAAAACTAATTACAATTAAATTAACTTATTTATTTACCAGGCCGCCCCAGGAACAGCAGTTCAGCACAGCGCCGGAGACGGAACCTTCGAGCTCATCGGCATCATGACCCACTCCAGAGTCTGTGGTACCTCCACCAGCACCTTATTCGTCAGGGTCCACGACCATCTTCCCTGGATCCTCGAAAACATCAAGGAATCCAGACTGTGTATAAAGATCTGATCCGAAAACGAGGTTTCTTAATTATTATCATTATTTTAATGAAAATAATTGTGTTTGGATATTTGAACCACCAAGATCTTGAATCCATTAACTCGTCGGCATTGAATCTTTTTTATCGGGTTGTAATTTTAAAATTATGTATGTTTTCATTGCATCATTTTAAACTTGCATCGATTGTTGCAGATGTGGTTATTGTTAAGCATTATAGATAAATTGCATTTGTGATGACCGATGACCGATGATGCATTCCTTTAGTTACTCTAAGACGTTGGTTATCACAGGAACAAAAGGAACGAAACAAACACAAACGCCGCTTTCCCATAATTTGTAGTTCCGTTCACAGTAATACCTACCTTTTTATAAGTAGCTAATAATGTACTTTCACAAAAAATTAAAATATTAATATTTTTACAAATAATGTGATTACAGTGCCTGCTGAGGTATTAATTTGTGTAAGTTTTATGAAAATGTGTTGAGGTAGACTGCAATAAAAACACTTAAGTAAATTTGGTTTTTATTATTTATTGTTATCGATCAAGTTACATTTGTCGAACCCATAATCGCCTACCAAATTCTAAATGATTGTTCTGATATTATATGGACACAATTCAGAATTGAACCTTTGATTGAAATGACTGTATTTGTGTTTAGGACAATATCTGAATAGCAATGTTTCGTCCTCCTTTCTCTTCCCCCTTCCATCACAATAAAAAAATAAGAGTATCAACATTTAGGGTGATATATTTTAATAAAAACGAAAAAATCATTATTATTTTTTAACAAAATTTTGCTGAACCATAATTACAATAAATTAATATATAAATAACAATTCAGATATTCCTTTGAGAAATAGATATTTTTAAATTTATTTTTGGAAAATTTGACAGTAATTCTTAAATTATTCACTCATACATACAATAGTAAAATAATCAATAATGCCAATTATGAACTTTTCTCTGGTATAAAAGTATGACAATATTATAATATTTTTATAAGAGTGCTTTTTAAATATGAATTATTTTTTTATTTACAATATGTGAGGGGGAAGGGTAGGGAGGAGGAACATAGGTTTAGGATTAAGACACGAAGGACGGGAATGTATGGGAGGGTAGATTGAACAATCTAGTCGGAGTCATGTGGTTATTGAGTTTTCGTTTTGTGTGCAGTAAAGTAGAGTTTAAAATGTCAATGGGGTAATAATTGAAGATAAACAAATTTGTGGATCTGCAGAGTTCTATTTAGAGTTGGTCTTGCAAAGGGGGAGATGAGAAGTAAGTGACTGTCTGCTGTTGCGATTTGTAATACGGAATAATAGGCAATATATTAGTTGAAGAAGATCACAAATAGTGCAAGTCTTGTAGCTCTACAACAAATGGTGTCAAAACAACCTGATACCAGTTTATTGACCTATACAACATATTTATTATTATCTCCATTGCAAATTATTATTTTAGTGTGATGGATTCTTCATCAGTGAGTTGATAAAGTGACTTCCATCTCCTGTTCTGGCTGCTCGAGAATATACCTGTAAAATAACAAAAAAATATTTTGTTAGTCAACCTGATAGATGCTGGTAGCATGGTACTTGAGAATTTGATGCCGTGTTGCATACGCGACTGTCGCAAATAAGATTCAAATTAGAAAGTTTTTTTTTTTTTGATAAAAAATTTGTATGACCCGCAATCAAATAATCTTCCTTTATTTTCTGTGATAAAGTGACGGCATGATTAGAGGTGGTTTTTTGTAAGAGAATGTTTGTTTTTATTTTATGGTCTTATGGTCATCCACAATTGGAGTATATGTATTGTGAAGCTGAAGGTATTGGGGAGGGGAAAAAGATGGGGAAGAGGAAGGTGGGAAGTGCCTGGCTATTCAGATCTGGTCTCCAAACACAATGGCTACAGCTATTTTAAGCAACGTTTCGATTCTGAATGGTGGTCTTACACCAGGGCGATACTGAGAGTATATTCCACTCTGGTTATTTTCACTTGTAATTTCCTAACATTAGACGGTATCCGTTGTTGAGCGGTAACGATCCTTGCTACGAATCCGAAGGTCGCGTGTTCAAATCCCGGCTACGCAAGTAAAATTTATTTAAAAAGGCTTTAGCCATATTTAATGACTAGATCTGAATAGCCATGTACTTGCTCAACCGATCTTCCTCTTTCCCATCTCCTTCTCCACCCCATTATCGTCAACCTCACAACATAAAATTTTACCAATTGGGTAAGCCATATTATCGCTGGTTCCAGATAGTGAGAAGCAGTTAGGACTCTTGGTAAATTTTTATTTTTAATTCCCATAAATTGATGATGTTATTGCCCCTTTGTCCTACTGCTCACTGTCTCTCGTCGGGATTGCCTGTGGCTTTCCAGAAGCTGTATACACTATTCTTGTGTTGTATGCTGACATAAGAATGTGTTTGAATTTGCTTTTCGATTCTTATTATTTTACTTGTATGTTCCTCTATATCAATGATGTCTCTCCACTAGCTTCTAGAACAAGAACAAACTGCCTTGTATGAGAACACTTAAAAATTAATGGTATGTATAAATATGTATGTTGTGCCGTGTAGGGACAGTCGGGAGCTTTTAGAATCATATAATAGTGTCTTCGTTTTAAAAACAAAAGTGTGTCTTGACGTGAGAACCGATAGAGGGACCCATCTGATCCTTAAAACGGTTCGGGAAAGTGATGGGTGCCCTGGACTGTCCCTTTGCCACTGAATTGTGCTGTGATCGTATAAAAACAGACTTATAACTATTTAGAAAGTGAATACGAACCATGTCTTGGCTGGCCTCCTTGAGGTCGTAGGCCCAGCCTTGCCTCTGGAACCACCTGATGATGGAACTGGAGAAGTTGAAGGGGATGCCCAACTCGGCAGCCTTATAGTCCCATGGGAAGCTGTGGTGATAATTGTGCCATCCTTCTCCCCAGGCGATGAACGAGACAAAAGTGGATTCTACCGGTCTGATGTTTCTGAAATAAGCACTTTATTTTACACAATTGACATAAAAGGATTACAATGAAATAACAAAGACGAAGTACCAATCCTTTAATAACGGTGCACTTTAATAATACGTAACAATAATACAATATATAACTAAAACAACAACAATAACAAAAAAGAGACAATAAAGTTATTAGGATCAAACAACTTTATTGTCTCTTATTTAGTAAAGTTATTAAAGTTAAGGGCTACGGGATATAGTTAAAAAATATGTCTAGAATTTTGCCACCTTATCACTAGAGCGTATGTTATATAGTCGACACATTCACATAAGAGGTTGGGAGAAGGTTAAGTTGGTTCTTTGGAAAGGAACATGGAAAGTTTCGGGGTTTCTTAGTAGACGATCAACTAACATCGAAAAACAATTAAACTAATTTAGAAACAAAAATACTGTGATAAACTCTATGACAAGTAAAGAGAAGGCGCCCAAAAGAGAAACTGAAGTAGTCACTTGTTTTAATTTATTTTTAGTAGGACTAACTTTTTTATTTTTTATTTAATTGATTTCAAATTTGCAACCACATAAATGGAAAAAAAAACTATGAAAATTTAAGCACAAAACTTTATTCTCAAAGTTTAGGCTTCAACGGATGTTGATAAAATAAATAACGAAGCCACTGGACACCAAACTTATACGATCTGAATAGTCAGTAACTTTACTAACCTATCCAACTTCATAACTACCCCATCTTCTTTCTTCTACAATTTACTCAGTCATAAAATTCAACATAAATTAGAGATCACATACTTGTCATAAGCCTTGTACCCAAAGAAATGAGCTACACTGTTGACTGACCAGGTCAAGTTCAGAATGACCACGGTTCTTGCGACGAAAGTTACCATCAGCGAGTTCCAGAGTGTCTCGTTCCACAAGATCACGGGAACTATCGTCGGCAGTACTAGTGAGAAGATTATGTACAATGTTTTGTAGTACCTGGGAAAAAAATATACATGTATTTCATTATTGTCTATCTAGTGTAAAACTGTCCCAAACGACAAACGCTAAATTGTGTAAAAGAGTGAGAGTTTAAAAGTAGTTAATTTTTTATTTTTTTTTTAAGTGTAGTTTTATATATTTGTGTGTTTATTTTATCAGTATTAAAAAAGTGTTATGCTCACTGGCCTAGGTTGCTCACGGAAAAAAGTTATTCTTTAGACAGTGTGACGTTTAGGATTGTTTTACATGTGCAATTTCAACAATAACTTCAAAACTAAAAGGAATAACTGTGCTACTTATAGTACGTTTCTAAATGAAACAGGTGTGCTAGCATGGTCGATCGATAAGAAGTTACCGACCGATTGTCGGTAACTTATCATCGTTCCCTAGAACAACTGCAGATCGCAAACGAATAGGTAACAGTTCACAATGACTAAGTGTCCTTAATATATTCGATATCAACTGTCGTTTGTACGTTAGGGATCTGCAGTTGTCCTAGGGAACGATGAGAAGTTACCGACAATCGGTCGGTAACATATCGATGGACCATGCTAGCACCCCAGGACCAGATACAGAAAATAAACAGGTAACAGTCGTAACTGGAAATCAAACCCAGGATCTCTGTCTTACATGGACAGCGCTTCAATCCACTCGGCCATTGGGGCCTAATTTTTTTAACATAAAATACGGAATACAGGGTGTTTCAGCACTTAACCGAAAGACTTTAACCAACAATTCCTGTTCAAAATTTGGAGTAAAAACATCAAACGTCATTTTGCTGTCTGATGAATGGGCTTAACCTAACGCATCCGGATATTCCGACTATAGGTATGTGCTGAAACACTCCATATATTATTTTACAGGCAAGTATTTGCTACATTATGTTGATTTATAGGTAAAAATGTGTTACTTCTTCTGAAGCATGATCAGCGGATCCGCCTCGAGGTCTGACATGTCGATGGTCCTGCCGGCCTCCTTCACCAGCGGGTGCTTCTTGCTCATGAGCCAGCCGATGTGCGAAAAGAAGAAGCCGCGGTTGGCGTTGTGAGGATCGGCATCCGTGTCTGAGTAGCGGTGGTGCTGGCGATGGTCGCGCACCCACACCCACAGGCAGTTCTAACCACAAAACAGTAAATACAAAACAAAGTGGTTATAGTCATCCAGTACCTGTATCTACCTATCGTAGGCAACACAAAACAGACCACAATTCAAATACAGAACAAAGTATTCTAAGTTCTACCCACAAAATGATTATACCAATTCAAATACATAACAAAGTAGTGATACTTCAGTACCTGTACCTACCCATCACAATTCAAATACAGAACAACCCGTACTTACCCACAAAAAGATTATACTAATTCGAATATAGAACAAAGTGGTGGTAGTCCAGTACCCGTACCTACCCAAAAATCTAGTAATTTAAATATAGAACGAAGTGGTGATAGTCCAGTACCTGTACCTACCCCAAAGAGATTATACTAATTCAAATATAGAACAAAGTGGTGATAGTCCAGTACCTGTACCCACCCACAAAGAGATTATACGAATTCAGATATAGAACAAAGTGGTGATAGTCCAGTACCCGAATCTATCCGTAAGCAGTTTTACCCACAAGACAGATCCTAATTCAAATAGAGAGCAATGTGGTGATAGTAATAGTCCAGTACCTGTACCTACCCATAGGCAGTACTAAACCAAAAACAGCTACCATTCAATATCGCTCCCCATCCTTGCCATTGTGTAAAATAGGCCAAGCCCACATATATTATGAGAGAAAAGTGCTCGTGTGTGACCATCATTAAACATACCTGACCAGCCATCGTGAAACAAGTTAGCAGGGCGATACTCAAGGGACGTTTGACTTTATAACTTCGATGAGTCCAATGGCGGTGAGCCCCTAGTGTAACTCCTTCCGATGCGAATGCAACCACAAACACCGCTGCAAACAAAATATTACTGACTGCCATGACTGTCATTCAAAATAATAGCCTTTAGTTTTATTAATTTTTTTTTTTTTTTTCAAAGAAAACTTCTTTGGAAAGGTTTTCACTTTGTGATGACATTATTTATTTTAATTAAGACAAAATAACTTTGTTTACATCACTTTTATTAATTCACAATCTATGTTCACATCATCAGGATCAAATGTATACTCAAAGTTAGTTTTTAGTATACATTTCATTCTGATATTGTGAACATCGTTCACAAAACATCTAGATTGTGTATTAATAAAAGTGATGTAAAAAAAGTTAATTTGTCTTTTAATTAAAATTTTATTAAATATTCATATAAAGATATTTCAGATGTTACAATCAAATATTTAATATTTTCAAAAATTTTATTAGAAAACAAAACGGGATTTTACAACAAAATGCAAATAATTTTTACAAGTTCTTTAATATTTCAGAATGATAAAAATCAACAGCATTTATTGGCTTGGCATTGGAGATATTACATTTTCGCCCTCAGAGCATTGGTTTTACTTTTTTTGATTGTTTTATCAAAATATTGGCATTTTAGAAAATACAAATAGGTTTGTGATACTACTGACTGCAAAGATAACCATGACAAGCTGTATGTACCCTACCATCTGTGACCCGCGATCCGCGATCATGGATAAATTAAAAGGTTGATCACATCATTACAGATTTATAGACATACCCAAAGAGTGATGTGTGCATCTTTCGTAATCCAAAAGACACTGCGCTTTTCATCATCATTATGAAATTTGCATTTAGATCAAATGTAATAGATACAATGTCAGCTAGTGTAAGTGAAAAACATAGCGTTGTTACCCTTTACTGAATAAATAAAAACAATTACTTACTATAAATTGTGGTTAATAATTTCGCTTCCGTAAAACTTAAATATAATCCATAAACACCAGCTAAATGTAGCACCAAAAATCCAATAGCGTTCTTCCAGACAATCTTTCTTTTGAAGGTCCAATCCGTTCCGTATTTTGCCACATAGTCAAGATTGAAGTTCTTTTCATCTTGCGATATAGACGCCGCATCAGCCTTATTGTTATTTAAATCATTATTTGAAGCTTTCTTTTCGGATATGAAATCTCTGACAGGAAATACGGGTTTATCACCATTGTATTTGGGTGCTTGTTCTTTATCCTTAACTCCATCAAAGTCGTCATTATTGAACAGAATCATTTTAACTATTGTAGCACTACAAACTAACAAATTTTGCTTAACGGAGTACAGGGATTTTTTACTGCACCGTTTTGATAAAAACAAAGCTCACTTATACTGAAAGATAGAGCTCAATCAGCCACTTATTTGATACTGTTGATATTCCTGGGTGATGGGCTTTTATACGCTTAATAAATTAATATTTGGATCAGTCAGAATGATTGTAAAAATCGTGAGACACAATGCCCTTGTTGCATGGTCTAGTCTAGTTCTGTGGTGAGAATGTTTGTTTTTGTTTCCATTGTCAGTGTGCCTTTTATAAAAATGGATTCCGATTGTCTTTTATTATTATTGGAAACATCTTTTAGAGTCACCTATTGTTATGTTGCAGCGGTGGATACAATTAAATTAAAATTAATATTCAATATGCTTGCATTTATCCAATTGTTATGTATGCTCTGAACTTTCTGCAAAACATTCAATGAACATTTCCCAGGGAGAGGAAGGATGAATATTTTTTATACTATCTCGTATCTCATGTATTGTATTGCAGTTATTTTATTTTATTTTTTATATTAGCTCCACATTTGAGGAAAATAATTTCCCTCTGAACCTATGTCATCTTCAGGGATGCTGTGTGGAGGGTCTTTGTAGGGAATTGAAAAAGAGGAAGTTCTGGGAAGGGAAAAGGTATGAGGGGTACGGATAGGAACCATGTTCACCTACGAATACATCCCTTCTACCGCGATTCAAGCCAATGAGAAAAAGAGTCCAGCTGGAGAGGTGTAGGTTAGGTCTCTCTCAACTAGTCTCTACCGATCCGGCTCGCCACGCAATAGGTGGGCAAACGCATTCGCTGCCCAGACTTAGACAAACCTCACCCCATGAACCTGGACACCCCTGTGCCCCATCCCACATGTGCATAAGCAAGTAACCAAAATAAAAATAATTTTTAATTTTATCATATTTTATTACATGAAAATTATTTAAAATACAAATTCATCTTACAAAGCAGAATGCGATTATACAATAGAAATCACAGATTTATTAAAACTCTCAATTGATTACAATATTTGTGAAAATTATCATTTTAATTCGACCGCCGGTCGGGAAATAAACTCCAATGAACACGTGCTATTTATTACTTTCCTGATACATTACAAATTTAAATATGTTTGTACCATCATTCTCATATGTATACATAATATCATCTGTAATGTTTAGTTTATGCCAGCGAATTATTTCGTATTTGTCTGAACAAATTTAATTGTGGGAGAAAGGTTTTTAAAACTTTTTCAGTACTACAAACAAGCCAGGGTGGCATTAATTATTAAAAATTAATTGATAAAAATAACAATCCTAATTACATATACACCGTGTCTAGAAACTCGTAGTATAAGCATGAAACTGGTAAAACTACATCACATAGACAACTTCAATTCTTAAAAAAAAAAAATCCAAACTTTTGGCTACTAAAGGGTTAAAAAAAACTTTTGGAGCCCGCTCAACGCTTACACCCATTTAAAAGACATTAAAAACCCGATATTAATCCCCTAGTAATTATTTTCAAATAGACTTGTTTTATTTGAAAACTAAAGCAAACTAAATCAAAAAACTTATACCACAAATTCGATTCAACATTCACACTTGTAGTATGAGTTTCCAGACATCGTGTACAAAAAAAAAGAAAGAAGAAAAAACTATTAATTTATCCATTATTATAGGTACATATAAAAATCAAGAAATTTTATAAAACTATCTAAATTAATTATATAAAAAGATTGGAAAACACAAACAAAATGCTAATTTAAATTGTGTATGTATTTAATAAACAATTGAACCCAATAAATGAAATTTGGCAATTTAACAATTTAAATTTTAGGGAAATGAAGAAATAAGTTCTGCTAATATACATAATATTTTTAACGCTTATTATGAATTTATTATTCAATAACTTATTGCAATTTGATTTTTAAAATACACCTTGCGTATTCACCAATAGGTATTCACAATTCCAAAAAAGATATTACATATTACGCATATATTATTATTAATAATTAAGTAGAAGCAAAATTTTGAATTTTGTCCCAATTCGTAAAGGGTTTACAATTCAAATTTGTACTCCATAATTGAATTCAATATCATTTTACATAAGATACAAAAGTTTATTGTAATATATCCAATGATGTTACAATATATTATGTATCGATGCGCTGTAGAAATTTGGTACCTACTAAAACGTGTAATTTTAGTACCTACTAAACTGCCAGGCATCGCGCAAGTACCTCTAAATTGCATTAAAAAAGTGCCAAAATGCCCTTGACTGTGATGAGAAAATGATTTCATTACTCGGCATACACTATTAAAAGCCCGGGTACTACAATTAATTGGAAAATACACACAATTACTTATTATTATCGATTATTACAATTTTTAACAATTTTTATCCATGTGAAGATTATACGTGTCATTAGAGAATGTAAGGCCTACTAGAGTACAGGGTCTGAGCGTGAAACAACTAAATTGCAAAGTCAGTGCTGTCGCTAAGTAAACTTTACTGTTTAAAATAATATCACTCTGTTTTTTTTATATATTTGTGCTAAAACAACATATAAACCGGCAGCAAAAATAATTGCCGCCATTTGCAAACTGTCATTGCTCTATTATAGCTTGATCGACTGACACCTCAAAATATGTCAAGGCCCAGGCATCCTACTCTAGTCGGCCTTGAGGTAGTATTCGACAGAACTTTTGAACACGAAAATGCCGTCCGGTCCTACCGTTATTTCATTCATACGCACATATTCTTTGAATGTCTATCTTCGTCACAATGTGAACAAAGTTGGAATTCAGAATTTACTGGAAACATAAGAGTTTTTTTTACCTGTGACATTTTGTCTTGAGTTTTTGAGACAATGGCAAGTCTAGATGTATCGTAACGTCATTGAATATATCTACATAATTATTATTGTATTTTGGGGTAAATCAGAATAATAGTTAATAATAATTATGTACTTACAAAATTTTTTATTTTTTCACATTAATTTCAATGTACATACATACCTAAATAGATAATCACCTCTTTAGCATATTGAAAAATAGTTGATAATTAGATTTTTTTCTATTTTTCAATATACTTCTATAGATAATAATATAAAAGTCCTAATAGTAGAATTAAAACAACCTTTTAACGTTTATGAAAATTGAAGTAAAAATAAATAACTAAAATAGTGTGAGTTATTGCAATAAGCCATATCATGCACTTTTCTTACAAAAGTGAGATAGTTTCACAAGAAGAGTAACAACAAACTGTGATTTATTAAAAAATATAATAAGTAAAAATGCAATTTTTTTTAGTTTTTGTCATTTAAAATTGCTTAAACATAATATAAATTCCGAACAATGTCACAAATTTATGTTCAATTTATTCCACCAGAAAAGTAATTTGAAAAATTTTTTTTTTTTGATTTAACACTTTGCATCCCAGGCCCATTTTTGGGATAATAAGGATAGGGCTCAAAGTGTTAACATTTGTAAGCAAGACAATGCCGTATACTTTTGTAGGGAAATTCGTTTTGCAAAATCAGATGAGTTTTTTACATTCAGACTAGAAACTTAAGAAATATGCTGAAAAATCAATTGCTTTTTAAGATGATGTGAAGACGGCTTTATTAAATTAATATCAGAAATTCACTCGGTGCATTATTTGCCTCTTAAGACTAATTTAACACACTCAACACAAGTGGAGAATTGCAGGCGCAAGTGAAGAATTTAACTGCTCCGAATTGAGCTATATTTTCAAATAGAATTAATTTGCTATCTGCTGTATTTTCTGCAAGCTCAAACCTATAAAGCATCGACACCTTTTGGGGTTACATTTTATATTCAATCCTTATTGGGTTAACATTTATCCTTCAAACTAAAAAGTTAACAACAAAAACAACTTCTGAGGGGTCATTCAAGCAGCACAAATCCAAAGAAGCAGGTTTTAGGCTGATCATAGTAAAATAAACATGTGCCGATAGACACAACTATTTGTACATACATATTACTAATAAAACATGAATATAAGACTACAACAAATAACATTTTTCAGGTATTTTAATGAAAATGAAAAACAAACAGTAACTACAATAGAAAGATATACTTACCACAAGTTGTGTCAATTTAGCTTAAAACTATTACATAGTTGGAATGGCTCAATTCGGAGTAGGAGCATGTTTATGAGAAGAACAGTAATGGTGTGTTTCACGTGTGACCAGAAATTAGTGTTAGGGGCACATATTACGTGAAAAACTTACACTCACATGCTTCATAATGGATTGATTCACAGAGGCATTCATCACATAAAGAAGATTAGGTGTATCATGCAAAAATACAAGTACCGGACAATATCCCGAAAGCCAATTTCACAAGAACAAAAATCTCAAAGATCAACAAACTGAAAACAGGTAAAAGTTACCAACTAATTTCAAACTGGGAAAACAACTTAAAAAACGGTAAAGTTAAATAATATTTTATTGTACAGTAAGTATTGAAAGTCATTATTTGTGATTTGGTCATTTGGGTGCACTTAGTGAGTCTGTTAATCGGGATTTTGTATATGTGGGGAAGTTTGCCTTTGAGATCACGAAAAGATCAAGTGAAATATTAAAAATGCACGCATAAAAGTTCACACGGCACTTGAATAACTGCAGATGCACTTTTGAAGAGTAGAAATGAGGGGAAAACCGACAGGGGCATCAACATCTGAAAAGTTTGTCCACTTCACATATGCAGGTCTTTGTTTTGAAGGGATGTACTAGGAAGGTATGGGCACAAGTCAGCCAGGCAAGTGATCAACACTGCATGATGATCTACTTCAGATGTGCAGGTCCTTGTTCAACAACAGATGAGCAATCACTTCACAAATGCAGGTGTTTTTGAAGAAGAAGTGAAGGGATGAATTTGGAGATAGCGGCACAGGTCAACCAGGCAGGCAGGTATCATGTCCACTTCACATATGCAGGTCATGGTTGTGACTGGTGGCAGACTTGGTTGGAGATCAGTAGACAATGTGGGGCTGGTGCGAGGGCGGGGCGGAGCTGACAGCCTCCTCGAGGGTGCAGTCTAGCTTGCGGTAGGCGGGTCCTCCTCCGGGGCATCTTCTGCGCCCCTCACCGCGTCGCCCCTCCAGGAGAAGCCCCAACACCTGCAAAATAACAAGCCATTTTTAACACGTAAATATATATACACTTAACAAAATAACAGAAGAGCATGTAAGGGATGAAGAATGAATGTGAATGAAGCAAGGAGTGTTTGCCGAGACATAGTTTGGTGGTCTATCCTCTGTGTCGACCCCTGCGAAGAAACATTGTGATGGTTAGTTGGTCAGTCGCACAGTTAAACTATCGGAGTTTTTTCAAGTATAAAAACAAGTTCTACAAATTAAAGAAACAAAAATTTTTATGATTTTTTTTTTATTTTTGATGTGAGTAATTTTTAATAATTTTTAATATTTTTTGACGTGAATACCGCTTAAGGGTCCCAACTGACCGGAGCCAGTGGTGCTATGACATCCCCAAGTCGGATATGTTGGAGTATATTGGAAATAACACTGCCACCTCGGAACAGGCTCAGCCTAGTGAGGTGGCATATACCTAAAAGAATGTACATAACATGTATTTTTTGGTTAATAAATAATTAAAAAAAAAAAAAAAAAAAATATTAAGATACAGTTGTAATATTATATACGGCTGAATGGAGTAGGGTAGGGGAGAAGATGGGGAATAGGAATGCAGGGAAGTTGGTGAGATTGAGGAATGGAAATTATGAACACCATTGTGACAAATTCATAAATCTTTTGTCTCATCTGAAGCGCAGAGTTTTGAGCTAATAAGTCCTTTTGTAATAATCACAGCAATAATTCTAAACCATAAAAGATAGGTGACTTACCTTATTTTTATTGTGGAATATGATGTATCCCACTATCAGGATGCTGGAGGCAAACAGGAAGTAGGGGAAGAAGTGGGAGTCCTCAGAACCCACGAACTCTCCCTCGGACGTGTATCCCTGACCACCAATATGCTCTGGAAATATATTATATTGTCAATACAATGAATTTTGTTAATATTTTAAGACGACAGACCTAATGATTGACTCATTTAAGAATAAATTGTAGTTTTACAGAGCGCGGTAGACTATTGTTACATTGTGGATATGGCAGGGTTAATTTGCAAAATAGACCTAGTGGCGCCATCTACCCACGAGCTATGATAATCCAAGCAGTAAATCCAATATGGCAGCAGATTTTGTAAAAGAGTGGTTGTTTTTGTCAAATCTTCTCCAAATCTGACCACTGAGTGAATTTGGCCATGCCAGTTATCGGGGTCATAAACAACATATGTATTTACTTTAATTAAAATTTAGTTATTTATTATTTTGTTCTAATTTGTTATTTCAATAGTCTACAGAAATATATTGTTTTTCATTGGACAAAGTTATTATTCGCTGGTTAACCTCTTGCAGGCCGCAGTCCCCCCGGCGGGTCCAGATTTTTGAAGCGATTTTGCCCCTTATGTATAAAGAAGTTGTATGAAGAACAAGGTCAGAATCGCTTGGGTAGCATTTAGCCAATCCGAAAAATTCAAATTAATTGACAATGGCGCGCCGGGCACCAAAGATGGCGGGCAAAATGGCTGCCGCTTGATAATATGAACGCTGTCATATTTGAAGTCTATATTTATTCATTGTTTTTTTAAAAATATAAATCCATTGTGGAAAGCATAGATTTGAGTGATTATTAGGAAGTTCGTTTTATCTACATTATTTTGATGTAATTTTTGTAATATATCACAAAAGAAATGTTATAAAAATTGAATTCGTAAGAAAGGTGAGAACTGTCAAATATTTTACGTTTTATTGAAAAAAAAATTTTTTTTATGCTTGCTTTCAACAAGTTAATGCAACCATGTAACAATGTAATTACTTTAATAATAGGAATAACTGTTTGTTTTTTATTTTTTTTATTCACCATGTAAAGTTTAACAATAAATGAAGTTTTTAATTTTCCGTAAGGTGCCAGATGTTAGGTATTTTACCTACATCATTCGATTGAGTCAGTAATTCAATGGGTATTTTTATAACCATATACCCTGTCGTAAAATAAATGTCATTCTAATGAATAACTTTCATGAACAGACTATTATTTTGTACAGGTCCCGAATGAGAACCTTGTGGTATTCCTGGTTTTACAAATAAAAATATTTGCAGGATACATAAATTCATTAAAATGTTAGTGTCAATATACACATTGTAAAGTTACCCTACAAAAACAAATAAAAATAATTAAATAATCGATAGTTTAAAAAAAAAATTAGTACATATTTGAAAAATTTAATTCATAAGTATACTGAGACATGAAGAAAAATAAAATAAGTTTTAGAGAGAAAGTTGAAAAAATGTACACATGTGGTAATTTTTGTGAGTATGGGATTAAGTGTATAGAATGACACTGAAACAACCAAACCAAAGTAAGAATGTTAATTAATTTTTTTAAAATTGTATTATTACAAAATAATGTAAAATGAGTACATAAATAATGAAAAAATCATCTATAAATATACCTTTCGATGGATAATTAAGAATCCAAAGAAAATGTAGACATTTATTTACAATAAATAACCATTAAGAAAAATATGTGAACTTGAAAATTATGATTGAATTTTTGTATACAGGGTGTTAAGGATCGTACTTGGCTTGTTTTTCCTGACATTATTTGAAGTAAAAAACGTAAATGAAATTTTGGTCTCCGGTGACATTTTTTTTTTTTACAAAAACATAAAAAATCAGTAGGTATTGAGAAGTTAGGGGCGGGGTGAGAGGTGTTTTGGTTACTTGGCTTAGTGACCAGTGATGACATGTGGAGGAATTTTTTTTTGTTTGATTTTGTAGAAAAAGTTTTGAAAAAAAAAGACATCTAAAAAGTCACCGGAGACC
This sequence comes from Limnephilus auricula, assembly GCA_951813805.1. Classification (NCBI taxonomy): domain Eukaryota; kingdom Metazoa; phylum Arthropoda; class Insecta; order Trichoptera; family Limnephilidae; genus Limnephilus; species Limnephilus auricula. Next base: position 31,811,218 of record OX638403.1, on the reverse strand, counting down.
AAAATTTCATTTACATTTTTTACTTCAAATAATGTCAGGAATCACTGGTTAAAGTAAGTCAAGTACGATCCTTAACAACGTGTATATATAAATTTATATGTATCCAACAAATAGAGATTTAAGAAACAACAACCTGTTTATGACGTTTTTATAGAATGATGGTTTTACATGAAAATTTTTTAATTTTTCATTTACGAGTTATCTTTTCACCAATAAAAAAATATAATAAATCCATAATACTTCCTTAAGACTGTGTCCTAATTTATGAAAGTGCAAAACTTATGCATTTATGACTGAATGCATTACATCGAGTCATTTGGTCTCCTATCTCACTGTTATGCTGACGATCAGCAAGTCTACTTTTACTGCTCACCGAGTGAGATCACAGGCCTTAAAATTCGCATAACTGAGTGTCTAGAAGCAATCAGTCTCTGGATGTCCTCAAACAAACTGAAGCTTAATTCTTCAAAGACCGAGTTTCTGTGGGCAGCCACGAATAGACGTCAAAATTTAATAGATAACTCACCAATTGCCATTTCCGGCAGCGACGTAATTGCGAAAACAACCGTCAAACTTCTAGGAGTTTATCTGGATTCAGACCTTTCGTTAAAAAGTCAGGTGAATAGGACCGTTAGCACGGGGTTCTTCTACCTAAGACAACTTAAGTCAGTTCGTAGGAACCTTTCAACAGAGGCAACCAAGCTTCTTGTGAACTCATATGTAATATCACGTCTTGATTACTGCAATGGAATCTACGCAAGTCTTCCTAAATGTCAAACTGATAAACTGCAATCAGTGTTCAACGCCGCAGCACGGCTTATCACTGGGGTACCCAAGTTTTCGCACATTTCGGAACACCTCCGAAATCTTCACTGGCTGAAGTGTCCTGAAAGAATCCAGTACAAGCTTTGCTGGATGGTGTTTAAAGCTGTCAATGAAATGGCTCCAACCTATATCTCTGAACTTTGCATTCCAGAAAATATTGGTCTAAGGCAGTCAACTCTTAGATCAGCGACAACATCTGCAATTGGAAGGTTAAAAGAACCTAAGCGAAATCCGAACACTAAGTTTGGTGATCGTGCATTCGGAGTATCGGGCCCTGAGGCTTGGAACAAACTTCCTATGGAATTGAGATGCATAACAAGCCCAACAGAATTCAGATCAAAACTAAAAACTCATCTCTTCAGGCACTCATTTCCATAAATTCGTCATTCTATTGAAACATTCCTATTTTTTTAATTTTTTTATTGTTTAATTATATTCTAATAATTGCCGATGTCCACGAATTCAAACTTGCCTATAAATCTAGCTAACCCATTAAGTTAATTTTTACAACCGCGTCAAAAATGGTAATGTATTATATAAGAACTTCCTTCTTCTTCTGGCGCTAAAAAATATTAAAAAGTGTATGTAATATATAATATGTATATAATGTGTAGAATGTATAAGTTAATATGTATGTGTAAAATACTTCTACGTTACCTGTTTTTGCCTATACTTAGTGTAGTTTTGTTTGTTATGTGGTTTTTAATGTTATCACTGTTATCAGTGACAATCCTGGCAAAAACCAAAACACGTAATTTTAAATATAAGTACCTATGTTAGTTGTAAATCTCTAACTTTAAGTCACAGGTATAAATATGTAATAATGTAAGTCACTAGTTATGTCAGTAGTTATAAGTCTTAGTCGTAAGTCACTAGCTATAAGTCTTAGGTGCTAGTCCTAGTTATAATTATAAATCTTAGTTTATTTGTACAGCGCCCTTGAGGTGATTTTTCACGAAAACGGCGCTATATAAATTAGCCAAATATTATTATTATTATTATAAAGTAATAAACTGATAATATCCATCAGCGCTCATAAAAAATCCTAAATTTCTATAATGAGCAGGCTGACAGATTAGCAATGTAAGGGGCAGAAGCAACACTTGCGGATTTCGAGCCGACCGTAGGGGTGGCAGTCTGCCACGCCAAATTACATATTGAAAAATTGGTCAAATCAGTAACACTGGAAGTAATGGTAGAGGGCGTCCAGAAGTAGACAATCCATAAATGGGTCAAACCCTGGATCAATCAGACAATTACTCAATATGCACAGTGCACTTGCTGAGGGAACTGGTAGGACTACTAATGGGACACCACCACCTTAGGAGATACTTGCAGCTGTTGGGAGTGGATAACGCTAAAAGATGAAAAAAATGTTAAGAGGATGGAGAGAGATTCCAATTCACTTATGGTGATGGGAACCAGGCTCTGACGGGAAAAACGCTCTGCTAAATGGGAAGACACATTGTGAAACCAGGAGATATAGCCGAATATTCAGTGATAACCCTGGTGAACTTTATGAAAGGGACTGTCAAAGGATTGAGGTAAAACATGAGATGGCACAACGGACCCATGGCCTGAGAGCTAACGAGAATTACGTATTATGTAAACTGTCTCCGTTTTATTAATAACTAGCTGTCCCCGTTATAATAAGTTCCCGGTATTGCCCGGACATTACACAGAGTTTCTTGAAATTTAATATAGACAAATTTCATCAGCTTCAGAATAAAACTGCAGATTTGTATACAAATCAATCCAGCCCCCGCCTGCCCGCAACAGGGCACAGACATTCTCCTTTACATAAATAGATAGAAGATAGTTAATAGTATAATATATATATCCATAATCCATAAGATGTAGACCCGTACACCAGTGGGCGGAGAGTGATCTACTCTACAAAGTGGCATTACTCTAAAGAGGTGTGAACTACGGTGATTAGCATAAACATGATGGAAAGAGAACCGATTGTGGGGTTTTCCACCGGGGCTGCTCCTCCTGCTGCTCCAACTGCCGACTCCGCTCCTTCCCTCTCTCCTTCTCTCTCCACTTCCCCATTCCCTCTCACGGGCAGGTCGGGGTCAGAATCGTCAGCTTCAAAAGAGAAAAAAACACATATGATAGGTGCATCAAAAAACAACAAGGAGACAAAATTTCCCCACCACAGACATTTGGTTCGCTCATCTGCTGCCCGAGGTGTTACTCTCGCCTCTATCGGCCAAACGAGGAACTATTCCGGTTGCTCCCATCTAGGTCGGCAAGGAGCGTAAAATTTCAACTGCCAGATTCGAACCAAATTACTGTGGAACCTCTTATACCGAACACACTTCGTTCCAGAATCTTACTCGTTAAGTGAAACAATTTTTCCCATATAAATCAATGTAAAATATGATAAAAGCATTTTTAAAAATAAATTTACAAATAATGTCTGAATACAAGTTTGGAAAAATGCGACACTAACGTGCTAGCGGAACAAATTCTAACCAGAGACTGACTCACTGGCGCGGAAGTCCCGGCTCACAAGTGAGTGACGTGAAGATGGGACTTCCCCTTGCGTCACGTTAAGGGAGCATTTTTTCCACAATCGGTTTTACTCATTATGCAAATTACTTTTTAATGGGAGGTTCTACTAAACTTAACATAACCTAGCTGATTATTATTATTATAATTGTTATTTATAAGCGTGCTTACTGATTACATTTGATTATAAACATTCAGAGTTTTATTTATCGCTAACAATACGCAATGCAGATAGTAAAGACATTAAAACAAAATGTATGTTTTCAAAATCACATGTATACTATACGGCTACGTATTTATGGTGCCGAGAAACAAGTGGAGTAAGTGGGAAACTAGTGTATCTACATCACATTTGGAGATGATTTTGTGGCATAACTTTTTTTTGATTTGAGCATTCATTTTCGACATAATCGAGTCCAAAGTTGGAATTCTTTAGTACAATTTAAAAAAATCAGTCATTACAGGAAACTATAATTTTATATCACTGAAGAACAACACTAATAATCTAAATTAAAATGTGAAAATGAACAAGACACAGAAAAATAATAAAAGATAACGGTCGCAATTGGGACTTGAACCCAGAACCTTACGTCTTACCGTCCCGGTAGGTTCGAGAGGTTCTGGGTTTGAGTCCCAGTTGCGAGAGTTATCTTTTATTATTTTTCTGTGTCTTGTTCATTTTCATATTTTAATTTAGATTATTAGTGTTATCTTCTTCTTCAATAATATATGTATTACATTGATGGGAATAACCTTCAAAAGTTATGAAAAGAGAGTATTTCTTATAAAAATTGAACTATAATTTTGTTTATTGTCTATTTTTTTTTAAATTGATAAACTAATGTTTAGGACAAGATTTTTTATGCATAGCACAAAGGGTAACAATTATTATAAGCAATAATTATTAGCCTGAAACACTCATCAATATTGAAAACTCTCCCGAGAAAAGATATGTGTCGCCGACGGGACTCGAACCCGCACCCCTCTGTTTGAAAAAAAAAAAAAAAAAAAAAAAAAAAAAAATATATATATAATAAGCGATAATTGTTGAATGAAACACTAGGTATATATTGAATCATTTGGCGGGTAGGAGGTATCCCGCCGTAGCTTAATGGTAGAGCTCCTGTCCGGCAAACAGAGGGGTGCGGGTTCGAGTCCCGTCGGCGACACATATCTTTTCTCGGGAGAGTTTTCAATATTGATGAGTGTTTCAGGCTAATAATTATTGCTTATAATAATTGTTACCCTTTGTTTATTGTCTTTTAAAACCCGTCAAAATGTTGAAAAAAAGGAAAAAGTTTTTCTATTTGTGTCACAATGCAAACACTTCTATATTTAGTCAAAAGTATCATATTATCCTGATTAATTTCTGGGATATTGTGCCAAGTTACGCTTCCTTTTTCTTTAGCCAATACAGTTTCGGACAGAGTTATAGTGTCCATCATCTTGGCAGATATGTTGATTATAGTGAAGTGTGTGGTAGAGGTGTTATCATGTTGAACGCATTAATCCTGATAATGGACATAGTAATGCTGTCCGAAACATTGGCTAAAGACAGAGGATGCGCAACACGTCATAATAACTCAAAAATTACAATTTTTATTACTGATTTCTATGATTTCACAAAACGTGTGTCGTATGACAGCATACATCATGAGACAGCATACATTCCCGTGTGTCACATGACAGCATGAGTTGTGTGACAGCATGCATCGTGTGACAGCATGCGTTGTGTGATAGCATGCGTCATGTCACGAAACTCAGTTTACTGGCAAGTGTCCGTCAATGTGTTAATGTGAAAGTAGTGACTTACCAAAATCATTATCAGTTTTATTAACTCCTTCATCCAACAGAGTAGGTGACTCCATATCTTCGTCCTCACTATTATTAATCTCCTCTTCAACTTTAGGAGGCATATTTGCAGACGCAACTTCCTTATCAGGAGTGGATATCTTTTCAGGAGTTGTTTTGTCGACAATATCCTTTACCGGAGGGATTGTCTTTTCGAGGGTGCTTTCCTTTTCAGTGGGATTTATCTTTTCAGGAGTCTTTTCAGGAGAAATATCCTTATCAGGAGTGTTTTCGGGAGAAAGATTCTTCTCAGGAGAAAGAGTCTTTTCAGGAGAAAGAGTCTTTTCAGGAGAAAGATTCTTTTCGGAAGAAGGAATCTTTTCCAGAGGCATTTCTTTTTCGAGAGTAACTTCCTTTACAGAAGTCTTCAGAGGTACCGTATCAACCTAGAAAACAGAAAATTTAGAAAAATAATTACAAAGTATTTAATGTTTAGAAAAATAGAAAACAAAAAACATTGAATGCGAACTCTTAACCCCTCATGCTAATTTGTTCGCTTTTGGGAACAATTCATATAGAACTCACAGAAATTCTTTTGTCTCTCTATCGTAGTGAGAAATATGATATAAATGGTGTTAGAAAGAGAAAACACCACGCTTTATATTAAAACATAAAAGTTAACTACAAAATAAGTAAAATGTACCTTTATAACACCAAAGTTTCCGACAGAAATTTCAAAAAAATTAATGAAACTTTGTGAATTTTTTATTAATATTTTTCCATGAAACGACAAAAAAGTTGGGTGATTAACTTTTATAATACATTTGTGTAATAATATGTGTTTTATTTTTCTTCATTATCAGTAAATTTAATTTCAAAGAACGTAAGGTGTGCCATTTTGAAAACTTTTTTGTTTGCATTAAAAAATTGCAAATATAATTTTATATTTAAAAAATTACATGTTTATTTCTAATAGTAAAATTTGAAAGCGAATTTCATCATTTTTCTGACCAACTGATAGAATATGGTCGGGGCCTCAGGGTTAAATCGTAATTTTAAAACCTTGACTTGCACAGAAATTAAATATGTTTTATAACTGTGTTTATCAGTAGCGGCAATTGATCAATGACTAAAGATAGACTGTGTGTACTTTTTTCAAGTTAAGAGTTCAAGTTAAGGGTAAGAGTTGTGCAAGACAAGACGTCATGTACGCCTCATTTTCCCACAAATAATTATTTTACTCACGTCTTCCTCAGGTATCCCCAACTTTTCTACCGTTCACTTCATGTAGTATCATGAAATCTACATTGTCACTGTTAAAAAAACTACATTTTAACGACTCTGTATCTCATTCTAGTGCAGAGATAATGTGATAAGTCCCTCGGGTGTCCTCGACTTCTTCTGCTATTCAAACCACTCTCTAAACACCCGTGGCACTTATAAGAAGTAACTTTGAAATTATCAGCGAAATCGGTCCAGTAGTTTTTGCATCTATAGAGCACGCACATTGCCTTTTATTTATATACTCGTAGATAGAACTTCTAGTTACTACTTAGCCTAACCTGAGATTCAACACTCTTTTTTAAAATTGATTGTACAGAAAATATGGCTCACTAACAATGTGCCATATTATTCTATTTAAATCAGTTAAGCGGATATTTCAATGTGACTCAATAACAATGGGGCATATTGTTCTATCTATGTCAGTTATGTGGATATTGTAAGGCTCAATAGCTCTTGAATGATGCTGTGAACTGAAAATAGTTGCTTAGGCTAAATTTATCAAAAGAGAAAATTGTGATTTTACAAGTGGATATTCAGAATGGCATATCTTTTTTGTTTACACTAACTTCGAAATTTATTTACAAAACAACAGACAGGATCGTGAATGTTATCAGAAAAATCGAAAACATACTCTTTATCTAGGTAATAAATGTTGACTAAATTGGCCTATATGCAATAATAATATTATTCGATTTTTAAAATATTTATATTGAGGTGATTTATCGGTCGAGTTAGGAGTTCTACCGGGCCAAACCCTCTGATTTGAAAATATCTGGAGTGAATTATTTTTAGGTTTGGTCTCTGGTGGGTTGACTGTTGTTCTTGTATTGTTCTGTATTTATTATACTTAAAAAGTACAATTGCATAGCGTGGATTGACTAGATGATAATTTGTGGAAAAGTGTGTGCAAGGGTTTAGTTTTTCCTGTGGGGAAAATTTTACCCGGACATAAAGTCGTAAGAACGAATAAAATTAAATACAATCACTTCTACATGAGATATAAAGTATGTGTAGTACAACAAACAAGGGTGTTATGTATTTTTGTCTGAATTGCAGATAGAAAAAATTAAAAATAAGGTTGATGACAAAAAAACAAGAGTATTGATTACACTACATATAAATTGGAAATATGCAATCTTGGAATATGGTGTTGACAAAAAAGATAAATGTCATTCTGAATATTCATTTTTGATGATATTATAAATTCGTCATACTAATATCTACGAAAAAATAAGACAGATGGCTCTGAAAATTAATTTGGTTATAGAAATGAGCAAAAGAAATGCTTTTGCATTCAAAGGTATTTTTTGAAATAAATGCCAATTAGAACCTTGTCCAACTGAGGAATGAGATAATAGACTATTGTAATAAATTACGTATACTTAATATGCACATCGGTTCACGCAACGTGTACTATTGTTGATTTTAATTAGATGTGTTAAGCAGACAAATGTCTATGGTTATCTTTTACTCTGTGACGCAATGATATGACACAATAGTCAATGGTGCCTACTTTTGTATACATATATTACAAACTCTGTAGATAGGTGATGTCACAACGTCACACATTTCTACTAGAAAGTTTCTCTTGCAAAGACGCTTGTTATGACTTTCCCCAACAAAAGCCCTCGTTAATTGTTCAGTCAGATCAGTTAATACATGCTCTAGTGGTGATGGAGAAGTGATGTTGCACAAAGTGATTGCTTTCTAACAAAATTCAAATGGGTTTTATTGGTTTTTATCTCTGAAATACTAAAGTTCTCAAATTCTAGTTTTTTTTTTAGGAATAAACTGAAAACTCTGTGTAAGATTTAAAACTCCATGCAGCTTTTTAAAGCACAAAATTTAGGAATTTAAAATGGAAAAATAAACTTTTTGTTATAAAAATAATGGAAAATTTATTAATAGCACTCCGCCTACTGGTTAATATGGAATATTTTTTACTCAAACAGTTGGATTTAGCTTTATTATTACGAAAAGTAAGTTTTTACATCGGGAAGATGAAAAAATATGCATTTAACATTTGTGTACGAACTGTTCGCCATATTCTATTTACATTTTTCATAGACAACCAATTCTTCACATTTTGCACGGTACCAATAGATAGAATATTAAAAAAGATTGCCATACCGCAAAAATCAATTCTTATAATTATATATTTTATATATATATATATATTATATATTCTTATAACGGCTAGAAAATTTTGACAATTTCACAAAATTTGGGCATATTAGGTAAACACTAATTTACCGGAGTTTTGGAAATAAAATGATGTGAAAAAATCATGTTTTTAATTTCAGTAAGTAATTATTTTTTATAAATAATGCATTCACTTTTGCATCACATTTTACACGAATCTAGCGTAGTCGCTAAACTACTTGAAAACTGGGATACTTTTCTCTTGCCTTGAGGCAAGCAGGCACTGTTTTTTTTTGTATCACAAACCATGTTACCACAAACCTAGCGTAGCCACTAAACTACTTCAAAACTGGGATGTTTTTCTTGCCTTGACGCGAGCAGGCGCTATAAAGGGGGCACTTTCTTTTGTATCACAAACCATGTTACACAAACCCAGCGTAGCCGTTAAACTACTTGAAAACTCAAAATCTAGGTTAGGTTATAAGTGTTTAATTTTACGATTATATTGTATTAATTAGCTCAACCAGAAAGTAGGTAGGTACTGTACCTAAACTGTTGACAAGAATTTATTTTATAAGGTTGGTACTTTCGGCAAATGTCATATTTGATAGTGTTTGATTGTCTATTGGTCTGTTCATTAAAAAAGAAACACTCCGAATTATCTGTGTATCAAACTTCAACAAGAAATATTCCGTATTATCCGGTAATCAGAGTAATGCATATTTACCGAAAATTTTTCTTACTCCGCTTACTTCTTAACTTGTTGGACACAAATTACTAATACTTTTTTCAACTTAATTACTTCAAGAAACAAGTAATTACATGGAGGGAGATGGTAAAAGATGCATTAAAGTTAAATATTTTATCAAAGTTATTAATTTCCCATGTTTTGACATGGATTGCCACCATCTTTCATCTTAATAGTATGATGTGACGTTTGCCAAAAGGTTTTTTTTTTTGTGTTTTTCCATCTCTCCTGACGTAAATAGTTGTGTGCTTATAAAGCTTGAAGCGGAATAATAGATGTTTTCAATAAAAACTCACTTTTGGCATCGGCATTGAAATCGCCTAAAATAAGCACACTCGACAAATTCCTTTCATTTATTATAGCGTTTTTTTCTTTTAAAAAGAAAGACAAACATTCCCGGTTTACGAATAACCCAACAACATTTGAAAATCTCCTACTACCACCACACTAAGCGGAAGATGTTGCTTGTGTTGTGATGGAGGACTTAGCCAGCCGAGGAATCGAACACGGAACGCCTGGGTGGGACCCAAGCGCGATGCCCATTCAACCACTGACCGGTCAATGCACTTGTAGGTGCACCTTACTCATGCAGTTTGTAAAATCCTCAATAGGTATCCTAATGAAGGAAATTTTAATCATAAAATATGTTGATTTCCCAATAAATAATTTGGTAAATATGCTTTACTCCGCTTACCGGATAATACGGAATATTTCTTGTCAAAGTTCGATACACGGATAATACAGAGCGTTCCTTTTTTAATGAATAGCGTTCCTTTTTTAATCAAATATGGCATTTGCCGAAAGTACCAAACTTATAAAATAAATTCATGTCAACGGTTTAGGTACAGTACCTACCTACTTTCTGGTTGAGCTAATTAATACAATATATATATATATATATAATACTAATTAGTAAAATTAAAAACTAAAACTAACCTAACCTAACCTAGATTTTGAGTTTTCAAGTAGTTTAGCGGCTACGCTAGGTTTGTGTAACATGGTTTGTGATACAAAAGAAAGTGCCCCCTTTATAGCGCCTTCTCGCGTCAAGGCAAGAAAAGCATCCCAGTTTTCAAGTAGTTTAGTGACTACGCTAGGCTGGTGTAACATGATTTGTACAAAAATGAATGTATTATTTATTAAGAATCGATTTTGGCAGTATGGCAATGTTTTTTAACCGCTTGGGCACATAAGTTTGTTTTCGCGACAATTTAACGTAGGTAGACATAGGAGTGACGTATGTCATGAGTTATTAATATTCTAGCTATTGTTACCGTGGAAAATGTGAAGCATTGATTGCCTATGAAAATGTAAATAGAATATGGCTAAGAGTTCGTACACCGCGTTTGTGAAGTAATTTAAACAAAATTAAAATGTTAAATGCATATTTTTTATGGCCCGGCATAAAAATTTACCCTTCTTAATAATAATGCTAAATCTAGCTGTTTGACTAAAAAATATTACGTATTAACTGTGAGGCGGAGTAGTAAATAAATAATAAGAATTGTGGTGTGTTAACACTTTCAAACGGTGTTCATGTTGAAAGTGTTAAAAACCAAGTAATTTTGCTTTTATTGAAGAGATATGGAATATTTACCTTTGGTCCCTGGGGCCTCTGTGGAAGGCCACCACCAATTATTGGCGTGCTATTTGTTCTATCAGGAGCAGAGAAAACTACATTAGTTTCGTAGGGGTTCTTGTCAAGTTCCTTGCTGCTTGTCAAAGAGAAGTCGTCACTGCCCCCGTTAGCCACACCCTTCGGTAAAGCAGTTTCCTGCTGTGTGGAGGTTATCGGCAACTTTGGAGCGTCTGGGACTAAGTGTTGACCAACTGCAGGCGACAGACCCTGCTTCAAAGAGTTCTGGATGATATTATCCATCTGCTTAAATTTCGTTGTAGCTTCATCATGGTCACTCAGCTTCAACGTAGCCCAAAATATCATCTTACAGAATGAATTCAATTTGCCGTAGAAGTCTATGCAAGCATGCATACACAGGTGTTGTTCAGATATCGCCGCGGCAAATACTTTGACGTATTGTTTAGTTTCTTCGTTTTCTGACTGGCCAATGTTGGTGTGATTGTGCTTACAGAATTCATCGGCTATCTCCACAGTGTCGAAGTGAGACGTTATGTTCTGAATTTCTTCTTTAGATTGCGGTAAGTGGCTTTGAAATTTGGCTTGATCAGCTGCCAGCCTATCGCAGATTTTTAAATTCACATCGTAATATGTCATACACAAGTAAGATATGACATTTGATTCTGTTAGATTCTTCGTTAAATCTGGAACAGGGACGTTGCACTGGTCGAGAAAATCAGACTTATTTGGGTCTATCAACACGGTTCTGCAATTTTTTGTGACAAAGGCTTTTTGGAAAATTTCCAAGACTGTGGGTTGCTCGTTCGTCCTAGGAAGTTGTAGTGAGGGAATTACGCATTGTGATACAATGACCACCGCAAATAGCAGTACTTGGAGAGACATTTCTTAGGATGTAGGCCGACACTAGTGACCGAAGGACGGAATATAGACAACTGACGCAAGGATGTTGTTTATTTAAAATGTTTGTTAATCAATCAATTAATTTAACAAAAACCAATCACATTATAAGACAAGTTCATTCCGAGTGCTATTTTTGCTGATACAATAGTTGAATACGTATTAAAACAAGACGTGACATAAAACTTGTTCGTTTTAGAAACTTTGACAGGTATGTTGAGGAAACCACAGATACCAACCAAACAACTGAAAACAACACTACAACACTCCGTGTGGGGCTGCCAGTGTATTCATTTAGTGAACGTAGGAACTTCGTGCGCTACGTTATGACGGTAGCTTTAAGTAGATTGCACATGTAGCAATTAAATATTATTTTTGGTAAATCTTTCCATGCACTTAAGTAGGTTTGTACTTAGCACTACATACTTTGAATACATCACCGTTACTTACTTTTAACAACTGTATTGTCTTGCCCCCCCTGGTCTGGAGCCTTATTTTCTCAAAAAGACATTCCTAAAGTTGACCCTGAGTAGGCCTAGTAGAGTAGGCCCTGAGGAATTTATTTTCCTTGGAGCCTCTTGAGTGGAGTTGATGTTAAAAAAATACTTGTATCTTTATCCATGATGAAATTTGGCATATTTCAATATAATTATAACCTGTGAACATTAAGGTAGATACGACATACCGGGTCTAAGTACGTACGCATCGCTACGCCTAAATATCTGCCCCAAGAGCGGATCCAGAATTTTTTTCTGGGAGGGGCACAAGGGGCGGACGAGTAAAAAATCAACAATAATTACTGTTGGAAGTAAACTTATCATCTTTCATTTGCAAGTGCGTGAAAGGGATGCAACGAACAAAATTCGCATCTCCAAAATGACCACACGCATCGCACGTTGCAAAAATCTTTGGTTGCTAAGAAGCCCAAGTGTGCTAGCACGGTCGCTCGATATGAAGTTACCGACCGATTGTCGGTAACTTCTCATCGTTCCCTAGGACAACTGCAGATCTCAAACGTACAAACGACAGTTGATAACGAATATATTAAGGACACTTAGTCATTGTGAACTGTCACCTATTCGTTTGCGATCTGCAGTTGTCGTAGGGAACGATGAGAAGTTACCGATAGTTATCCTATCGATCGTTATAGAGCAAGCGTGCTGGGGCCTCTGATATTGTTGGGCGTAGCGATGCGTATGTACTCCGACCCAGTATGTATCTAGCTTTATTAATTGGTCCGTTTTTTGTCATCCTACTCCGTATATTATATTATTTAGACTATTTGTTCCTCTTCTTCTTCTTCTTCTTCCCCTTGTCCTATTCGGGTCGGGGACCCACTGCATCGACAAGGCTCCTCCATACGTCTCTGTCTTGCGCCGATTGATCGGCCTCCGTCCATGGCAGATCCATCCTCTCCTCGCACAGTTTTTGGATTTGTCTCGCCCAACTGTGTCTGGGGCGGCCTACTGGACGTCTACCCTCTGGAATGGCACTCAGTATTTTCTTCGGAATTCGGTCCTCAGACATTCTTAGTACATGTCCAAGCCACCTCAGTTGCGATTTTTCTACGAAGAGTAGCAGTGGTTCAATGTTTAGATCATCTCGGATCGTAGAATTTCTTATATGATCCCATTTCGTAACCCCTGCCACTCCTCTCAAGTACCTCATTTCGGCAGCTTGGACTCTAGAGCGTGTTTGTTCGTTTAGCATCCATATCTAGTGGCCGTAAGTGAGCGTCGGGCGGTATACCGTTTTAAACACTGCCATCTTTGTCTTGATGCTGAGCTCAGCTTTTCTTATCATTGAGCTGTAGAGAGGACGTAGCACACTGCTTGCCGCACTAATTCTTTGATCCACTCTTGTAATCCTTCCTGTGATGTCGTCAGCAAATAGTAGGGAGCTGATTCTAGTATTGCCTACCAGTGCTGCATCCGGTGTTTGGCTGTTTCGGCTGATTCGGTCCATGAATATAGTGAAGAGGATTGGCGACATAGGGCATCCTTGTCTGCGGCCGATTTCCACTTCAAATTCTTCCGAAACTTAACCGTTTACCCGGACCCTACTGCTACTATTTTCGTATAGAGATGCTATGCCTTTTAGTAGGTTGCCTTCAACTCCGTACTCTTTAAGCACCTCCCACAGTAGTTGGCGCGGTACTAAGTCGTATGCCTGCTCTAAATCTATAAATCCAATATATGATGGCTTACCGTATTCCCAACATTTTTGTATGGTCACTTGTAGTGTGAAGAGCTGATCCGTAGTGCCTCTACCTTGTCTGAAGCCGCACTGTTCTTCTTGGATCTTGTTCTCTGTCACTCTTCGACATCTTTTTTCCAGGATCCTATTTGTTCCTAATATAAATAAATAAGTTTTTGCTCGGTGCTGGAACGGGCATCAGTGCCAAAATTTGATATTCCGGTGCGATTTTTTTTTTTAAATTTCTGTGTTTATTCTATTATATTGTGTGAATGGTAGGCGCTCCGCCCACTGAGGCAACTGAAAACCAACTAAAACCGGCTGTTTTCTCTGTCTTGATTGGTCAACAAGCTTGTTTAACCATAGATGAAGAACAATCAGCTGACAGCTCGCAACTAGAAGGGCAATCAACAGTGACCGACGCAAGATGGTCGCAAGTCACCGCTTGCGTTACCATTGACAACGGGGTTTTGTGTGATTGTGAAGTGTGCGGGCCATCACATTGTCATACAAAGACAGTTGGCAGTTGAGAGTTTTCAGTTGCGGAGGCGGAGGCGCGTATTGTTTATATTTATCCAGTGCTTTGGTATTAAAAAGTTTTTTATTATGTCTAATTTTAAAAACAGAAATTATAACAAAATTAGAAATGGTGAATTTCCATTTTTTACCTATAAAAGGCTTTTTTGAGAGAAAAAGTCACATTAAGGCGCTCGCTGACAATGCAACTGAAACCAAACTAAAACTGGCTGGTTTCTATGTCTTGATTTGTCAAAAAGCTTATTTAACCATATACGAAGATCAATCAGCTGACAGCTGGCAACTAGCAACGGCCGGCCACGGCAATCAGCAGTGCGAGTCGCGAGTCACCGCTTGCGTTACCATCGACAACTGGTTATTGAGTGATTGTGTAGTGTGCGGGCCATCACATTGTCATACAAAGACAGTTGCCAGTTGGCAGCTTTCAGTTGCCTCAGTGAGCGGATCGCCTAAAAGTGTTTGCATTATTAGAAATATAATACAAGAATATTATTTTCATGTTTTCCGCCTTTTTAGTTACTTTTGTAGCAAATAACTTATGCGTTTTATGGTATTGCTTCAAATTTGTGAATCTTAAAATAATAATATTAATTTTTTTATGTATCTCTTCACAATACTGGTTGTGACTCCACTATACTCGACGAAGAAGAAAAACGAATTTCTTTTATTTTAACCGCTGGGGCGACAGAGCAATTCCATTCAGGGCCTATGTCATCTTGGGGATACTGTATGTTTTTGGGAAAGGAAGGAGAGGAAGTTCTGGGAAGGAAAAGGATATTAGGGGTGGGCAGGAATCTGGGGGTCAGTGTGTCCAGGAGTGACGGACGCATTAATCCATCCGTCCCATTGCGGTGCAGGGCGGTGAGTCGAGATAGTTTTGCTGGAGAGGTTCAGAGGTATCCCTCAACCAGTCCCTCCCGATCCGGCTAGCCACGGTTATTTGGCAGTCGCATCCAAAACAAATCTCACCTCGTGAACCCGGGTACCCCTGCTAAGTCAGAAAACTTAGCGAACCTCTTGGGGTGACTTATGGCAGGGGTGTTGGTTATCCAATAAACGTTCTCTGGGGCGGCAGTACCCGTACCCGCCTCCCAAATTGGAGAATTGTGCAAAGAATTCAGACAAGCGATAAAGTAGGTAAGATACATACCTACCTATATTATGATATTTTAACATAAATTATTTTAATTGTAGTTTTCAAAATTGGAACTGATTTGTCAAGTACTCAGACTATCCCGTGATTTTTCATGGGTGTGCACTAAATATATAATAATTTTATTGATAATACTAATTGGCGCAGCCCTGTGAAAAGTCATTGTAATGCTGAAAGTATTTATAAAATTTCTGCCTCAGAATCATTGTCATCATATCATATATCGAGAAAATCGTGATATATTTTTGGGGTAATGTGCCGTTGTGCGCTTCCTCCTTCTTTAGCCACCGCTTTTTGAATAGCTTCACAGTGTCCATCATCAGAACGAACAGATAGATGTCTAGATCATGTCTAGATATGTCCATGATATGTCAATTTTCGACTGATTCAGATCTGGTAAAAATGAAAACAAAAGACATTCACATTTCAAATACAGAATTTTTATTAAAACAAA
This sequence comes from Limnephilus auricula, assembly GCA_951813805.1. NCBI lineage: Eukaryota > Metazoa > Arthropoda > Insecta > Trichoptera > Limnephilidae > Limnephilus > Limnephilus auricula. Next base: position 31,795,077 of record OX638403.1, on the reverse strand, counting down.
ATAATTTTAATACCCGCTTTACCGCATGGTTTTCAGAATAAATTCCAACTTTGAAAATTAAAAATTCATTGAAAGTAGATAAATTTAGGCATTACATTGTGCAGGAGTATTTCACATGACGCACATCATCACAGACATCCGAAGTTTATTAAAATATTTTAAAGGAAGACAAATAAAACAATGTAAATTAAAGTACTCACAAAATTATGCAATTTAAAACATTTATTATCTTTTTTTTCAAATATAACATCAATAATATTATATTATTATAACAAGTAATAATCTGCATACAAAAATACGACCATTGAAAATAAAACTAATTTGTTCTTTTTGAAAAATAATCTATACTATACAATAATTTATAACACACTGTATATTGTGTACATTATTTCTAAAAAGTTGGCCTGAGGTTATTCTTTTAGCTTACTATTTTTAACATAGCGGTATTTTTGAATAGAGGAAGGAGCTAACAATTGAGAACATGATCTGATGGGAACCAAGTCTTTGAAAAAGAGGTGATAAGAGAGGTACCACAAGAGATTGCAGTTCTTCCAGATACGAGTTATTGGACATAGGAACGAGTCGTAAGTGAATTACCATCAGAGATTGCAGTTCTTCCAGATACGAGTTATTGAACGTAGGACCGAGTTGTAAGTGAAATACCACAAGAGATTTCATGTCGTTGCAGAACCGAGTTATTGAACGTAGGACCGAGTCGTAAGTAAAATATCACAAGAGATTTCATGTCGTTGCAGAACCGAGTTATTAAACGTAAAACCGAGTCGTAAGTGAAATATCACAAGAAATTGCATGTCGTTGCAGAACCGAGTTATTGAACATATGAATGATTCATAGGTGAATTACCACAAGAGATTGCAGGTCGTTGCAAAACCGAGTTATTGAAAATGCATAGGACTGAGTCGTAAGTGAATTAGAACAAGATATTGTAGGTTGTTGCAGATCCAAGTTATTTAACACAGGAATGATACTTGAATTAATTTTGCACCACCACTGTAATCCAGTACCTATAGATTCAAAATTCCTGTTTGGCATCTGTGTTCTCAAACGTTTAACTCTAGATCCATCCCCCTTTTTACACTATCTATCCATGCACACAGGAAGAGAGGAGTTCTGGGAAGGACAAAGTCATGAGAGATTGGTAAGAATCGCTATAATAATTAATATCATGATGTAGTGTAGAACTTTCAAAAGTAAATATTATTAAAGCATTTGGTAACGACATACGTAACGTCGATGTGCATATCGCCTTTCCGGAAGAACAACGACGCAACTGCAAAAATTGTAATTTTACAGTAGAGAAAAAAACGATTTGAAGTTTAATAAAATATTTATTAAAGAGTGTGTAAGCGATAGGGAATAATGGAATAACAAACTTAGGTTGAAAAGGTACTTTCCTTTCAATCACCAGAGGTTAGAATTTTATCACTCTATTTTGACCCCCATTTTCAATTGATAAGAGCAATTACGCCATTGTTCCCCCATAAAATGTTCGCTCTTCCAGAAGACGAAACTGTTACGCCTAAACACTTACGTCATTGTCGCACTGGTAGTCGCTTCAGATTTCAATCACTGAGAACACTAACATCTCTGTTCCACACGAGACAACAATCCTCTAGTCACTCATTGTAACAACTGAACATAAATGAACCAATCTACAACTGACGCTTGTGGTGTTGTTGCTCTGAAGGAAGGTAACAAACAGCTGACATTTCAACAACGACGTAACACCCTCTGGTGGTTCAAATAGGAACTATAGTTATGTCATTGTTCCCTAGTGTGCCCAATGGTTTTCTGAGACCTTTTATGGACTTAATCGTATTTTACCAATTTTGTTGGTTGCGTCGTTGTTATTCCGGAAAGGCGACATGTTCTCGCAATAACTGAATTCCAACTCTTGAGTACCTATTTATTACGCAACTTTGAAAATTGACATAAATGTTAAAGAATTTTAAGCCCGCAAGTACCTACTTAAAACTGTATTAAACATTAGACAACACATACGACTTTATTAACAATTTATTAAATAATAACAACCTTACTATTAAAAAAAAAAACATTTCTCGACCGTTAAACGGTGTTTTAGTAACACGTTGAATAAAGGCTGTACATTTTCTATTTCAACATATTACTAATAAAACTGTGAAAGAACTGGACACATTGCTTTTTGATTCACTGGCGCATGCGTCATGCGCGTTATTTTGACAAAATGACAGTCTAGGTTTGTGTGATTTAAATCATGTTTTTGTTCATAATTTCTATTCTAATGACCAATTCACTATTTTATTAGTTTAATTCAATATATTTACTACTTTATGTGTTATTTTACGTCAGTTTTAATTAATAACGTCACGTTGTGATTTTAGTTTTATGTTATCGAAAAAAGCTAAATTATTTCTGACTCACAATTTTTTAATTGACTTTTACCGCGTGAATATAACACTTTCATTAAAGTGATGTTTTTAATACCATAAATTCCTTATGCGTGTGTAGCTAAATACCTTACAAATTCAAGAAATAAAAAAAATAATTGTCAAAATTTTTCACCACATTTACTGGTAAGGCTATAAATATTGAACTCTTGTAGGTGTCCACCGACCAATATATTATTATTTTCGTTGTTTGTTTTTGGGGTGTTATGCCGTGTTGTGCTACCTCCTTCTTTAGCCGACGTTTCGGACAACGTTGCAGTGTCCATCATCAGGGCAGATCCGGCAGATCCGTCGATGTGAATTTGTAGTGTTAAGTGTGTGCTTATTTAGTTGGAAGCGATACCGTGCCGTTAGCCTTATTTCAGAAGAAAGTGAACTACTTTGAAAGGGAAACGTCGGCTAAAGAAGGAGGTAGCACAACACGGCATAACACCCCAAAAACAAACAACGAAAATGCTTTTGGCCGTGAAAATCTAAAAACGTATCAATATATTATTAGTATATGGATGCGTATAATACACACATTGCTTGACACGGTTTGATCTCTGCAGGCGGCCAAATTAAGCACTATTTTTAAAGAAAGATTTTTGTTCATAATAATTCTGCAACTGCAAATTAAATCGTTTCAAGTGTCGTGACGAAGTTTTTTTTTCATATCTTTTAAAAGAAGTGTTGTTACTTGAGTGAAAACAAACAAAATAAATCAATAGTATAATTATCATTGGAGCCAGTGAGACTATGGCATCCCCAATTGGAGTATGTTGTGAGGCTGAAGGTAAGTGGGGAAGGGAAGGAGATGGGGAAGAGGAAGATGGGAAAGTACCTGGCTATTCAGATCTAGTCACTAAACACGGCTAAAGCCATTATTAAGCAACGTTTCAATTCTGAATGGTGGTCTTACACCAGGGCGATACTGAGAGTATCTTCCACTCTGGAACGTGCCGCAAATATAACATTTATTATTTTTATTAATTAATTGTGAGATAACACAAATTAATCAAATAAAATGTACCCGCGACCTTCCGAATGGGAGTCAAGTGTCTTACCACTCGACCACGGGTATAACAATGTCATTATATACGAGGGCTGTTCGTAAGTTAACCGCCGTTTTAGTATGAATAATAAAAAATAAAAAAACGCTCAAATCCCTTGATGATGGATGCGCCTGAGCTGAGTAACGGGCTGGATCGGGAGATGACCTCTCCAGCTTGATTCTCTCGACCCATGGTATGCATGGATTCACACGTCACTCCTGGATACACTGATCCCCAGATTTCTATCTTTCCCTTTTTCCCTTATACCTTTTTCTTTCCTAGAACCTCATTTCGTTAATTTCCTTAAAAAGAACCTCCAGACAGCATCCCCAAAAATGACATTGACTCTGAGAGAAATCATAATTATATAAGAGATAGGCGCAAATAATATTATTGTATATTTTAATTGATAAACTAATGTTTAAGACAAGATTTTATGCATAGCACAAAGGGTAACAATTATTAGAAGCAAATAATTATTAGCCCGAAACACTCATCCATATTGAAAAAACCTCTCGATAAAAGATACATGCCGCCGACGGGACTCGAACCCGCCCCCCTTGATTGCCGGTCAGGAGCTCTATTCACTAAGCTACGGCGGGTGCGATAACGATGAAGGTTCTCAATATCTCGTGATACGTTGGCAACATTCCCGGCGGCCTAGTTTTATGCAAAAGGAATTTTCAAATTGGAGAAGCAGTGCTTTAATTTACACGACTGCTAAATAGTAGAAAGCTATGGTTTGTAGCTGTATTGGGGCACATAATGAAATATTTTTATCTATTAGAGTTTTTTTATTCGTAGTCAAACGGTGGTTACTTTCCATACAGCCTTTGTATTATATTATAATACGTACATTTAAAAAAAAAAAAATTATTGAAAATTTTTTGATACAATGGTACATAAAATAATAAAAGGTATATAACATAGAAACTTTAATATAATATTGTATGAACAAAAAAAAAGCCACATCCAATCCAAAAAAGGCAAATGCCTGAGCATTGGTATAATTTTGAATTTATTATAATTTTATGGTTAATAAAAGATTTAAGAATTAAGTATAATTTTAGGAATAAAAAGAGTAACTGTATAAATGCCTTAAAACATAGAGCAAAATAACAGTCTGTGTTGTTATTATCGCATTTGTAAAATTTAATGAAGAATTAATGTTAAAGGCGTAATTGAAAAAACAAAAACATAGCAAGCAATATAATATTTCTACTTTTAAAGTTGTCTGATATTAATGGCTTTGTTAAATCTTATAAGAAAAAAATATCCGTTTCAGTGTTTTTTAGCCAAGTTTTGATATATTTTTTATAAGATTTAAGATTTTGACACGTGGGCGCTTTAAATGTTGCACGTAATGAATTATGCATTTTTGGAGCAATAAAACTAATATGCCTTTGGGCCACCCTAGTTTTACAGTGGGGTACAGCCCACTCACAGGCGCCAAGTCTTAGACTGGAGCGATTTGAATTTTTTAAGAAGTATTTAGGATGCGTGTACATAAATTTAAGACACTGGAAACTAAAGGTCTGTCTAAGGTCCAAAATATCGGTTTCCTTAAAAAATTGCTTGGAGGGAAAAGATTTGTTTTTTTGGTACATAATTTTAATAATTGATTTTTGGGCAATTTCTAATTGTTTTACATGATTGTTGTAAGTTCCGCCCCAGCCAATTATTCCATAGGAAAGAGATGAATGGAACTAGTGCGTCATAAACTAGTTTTATGGTTTTTATTTTCACTATATTACACATTCTTTTAAAAATATAATATATGACACACAAGAATTTTAATATTATAAAAATAACATGTTAGTGTTGTCATCATAATTATTATGTAGAACTTTACTTTATCACTACCGTATTATTAATAGAATAGTATCACAAACATAACATTTATTATAATAGTGTTTTCATATTTCATCACCAACTTAATAAAACTTTTCATCATCATATATTTATATGTAATAGAATGATCTCATCACCATAATAATATTCTATTGTATAGTATCATCATCAATCTTAAAAATAATGTCTATTTTCATGGAAACCAAAGAGTCAGGAATGATAGGTATACAGGGTGGTGCAAAAGTTGTCAGCTGATGTTCTTTAGCTGTAATTTTTTTTCTGAATTAAAAATTTAGTTTTGCTTTTGGATTGTGTTTAATTCACGTCTTATTTTTTTTCCCGTTAGGTCGCAAAAATAATATCGGCCAAATGGTGGCCGCCAGAATTGTAACCATACCCTCCCGATTTATGGCATTTTCCATCACCCTTTCGGCGATAGGTTCTCGCATTCTTGACGGATATTCTCTTTGAGGGCTTCAAGAATCTGAATCTTGTTGGTATAGACTCGTGATTTCAAGAAACTCCACAAAAAGAAGTCCGGAACGGTAAATGCAACAAGATCTTGACGGCTATTGCAACTCACCGAACGAGAGATTTAGGGATTTGCACTGGCCGGTGTCAATCAAAAAAACATTTTTAACAGCGTTCTTGAAGGGCATAGCGATTCAAGTCTTATTGACGTGTATTTTGTATCTGTTTACTTTTACATTTTTTATTTAATTATTATTTATTAAAACCATATGTATGTGAATGTTAAATTATTATTGTTTGATGTGCAATAGGATGCAATTACTGTTGGTTTTGTCTATCTCTGCCCAGAGTATGGATATAGTATAAACCAACATTAAATATGGTCATGGTACAAACAAACATTATTTTTTTGTGTTGTTGTTCAAAAAGTGTTCTTTCACGTTCTTGATTATGTTTTTATTAAAATAAAAATCAACCAATTATGTTTGTTCTTTTACTTATATGCAGATTAACCCTAGTAAATGAAACAAAAATAGAATTTTTTTAAACTTCAAACCTCGTTTTCTCAATGCGAGTTTTTGTGGACATAGGACAAACCAACCCTTAGCAAGCGATATGTGGAAGATTTAAAGTTTATTTTTCTCAATTTGTAATTTTAATATTTTCATTCATAATTATTGATTGAAAAAAAAAAACACATATTTTGAAACGTCATTAAGACATAGAAAACGCCAATGTACGGTAAGACGGCTGTTACCAACGGTGCCCGGCGTGACGTGACCGCCGAATTAACAGATTATATTTAATTTCATTATTTTCGTTTCCACCTACAAAAAGTGGCAACCAGGGGTGCTAGCATAGTCCATCGATAAGGATCGGTAGGATAATTGTCGGTAACTTCTCACCGTTCCCTAGAACAACTGCAGATCGCAAACGAATAAGTGACAGTTCACAATGACTAAGTAACCCTAATATATTCGATATCAACTGTTGTTTGTACGTTAGCGATCTGCAGTTGTCCTAGGGAACGATGAGAAGTTACCGACAATTATCCTACCGATCCTTATCGATGGACTATGCTAGCACCCCAGAGGCCCTAGCACGCTTGCTTTATATCGATCGGTAGGATAACTATCGGTAACTTCTCATCGTTCCCTAGGACAACTGCACATCGCTAACGTACAAACAACAGTTGATGTCGAATATGTTAAGGACACTTAGTCATTGTGAACTGTCACTTATTCGTTGGCGATCTGTAGTCATGCTAGGGAACGGTGAGAAGTTACCGATAGTTATCCTACCGATCGATATAAAGCGACCGTGCTAGCACACCAGGGGTGCTAGCATAGTCGATCGATATGAAGTTACCGACCGATTGTCGGTAACTTCTCATCGTTCCCTAGGACAACTGCAGATCGCAAACGAATAGGTGACAGTTCACAATGACTAAGTGACCTTAATATATTCGATATCAGCTGTCGTTTGTACGTTTGAGATCTGCAGTTGTCCTAGGGAACGATGAGAAGTTACCGTCAATCGGTCGGTAACTTCATATCGATTGACCATGCTAGCACACCAGGTTCGGAGTCACAACGGGCGAGAAATGCGTGCTGAGATTCTTTATGTAAAATATTATAAAATACTATACTATTATATTATAATAACTGTATATTAAACCTATTATATTTAAAATCTGAAGCTGACTAGGTATTGAAGGTAATTTATTTTTAATCTTTTACATCCTGTAAACTCTTCAGAAGCTCGTTGTCCACATTATTGTCGTCAGTTTTACCTTCCAGCCAAAAGGTTTCCATCTCTCCCTTTCCCTGAAATAAAGTAAATGTACAAAGCAATTAGTATCGAGAAATTATTCACAAAAGGGTGATTTAAGACACAATAAAAATCCTTTTAGCGAATTTAAAATAGATACATTTTTTTGGCTCAACTATAGATAAGTAGATTAGGTATAGATTTATATATATTTATATATATTTCATATTAAGTATAGATCTTTGTAGTTTTTACAAATAAATATAAGTAAATCTCTTGAAGAGGCTATAAAACATCTGAATTTTACTGAAAGGGAAGATTTTAAATAAGCCTACACCAAGAGATACCAATCGAGGCCATGGTAATTGGTAAATCGTAAGAATTTTTGATTTTTTTATTCTTCATTATAAACACCCGCTAAACTGCTAAAGCAGTTTGTCAGCAGGTCTATTTAAAATATTAATTTTAACCTTAATATAGAAAATAGATAAAAATAATAACATTTTATGTGACTACAGTACAAAGGCATAAAATACATAGACAGATAGATATAACGCTGGCAACATACTCATAGACATCATACACACACACAAAGGTACACAACCTTCCTAAACACAACCACAGACACACAATAATACATAGACATCATACACACACACAAAGGTACAACCTTCCTAAACACAACCAGAGACACACAATAATACATAGACATCATACACACACACAAAGGTACACAACCTTCCTAAACACAACCACAGACACAACAATAATACATAGACATCATACACACACACACAAAGGTACACAACCTTCCTAAACACAACCACAGACACACAATAATACATAGACATCATACACACACACAAAGGTACACAACCTTCCTAAACACAACCACAGACACACAATAATACATAGACATCATACACACACACAGGTACACAACCTTCCTTGGAGGCCTCAGCACGGGTAAACCACCTAGTGAGGCCAACATTATTGAATTTTATTATAAAATGTAAAAATATTGCATCAATAAATAAAAAAATAATAAAACACAACCACAGACACATCAATAATACATAGACATCATACACACACACAAAGGTACACAACCTTCCTAAACACAACCACAGACACACAATAATATGCAATATTTTACCTTCACAGTAGTAAGGCCTCTTGAAACGACGATGAACTGAGATGGAAGTAAATCGGCAGTCGCGCGTGATATGTGTATTCGCCCCACCTGAAAAAAACATGAATCATTAATCAAAGTATCTGGTACAAGGAATCTGGTATACTAGTTACAAAGTATCTGGTACACAGAGGACTTTAGCAATGCATACATTGTATCAATATTATAATGAACATATTTTGTGCATATTTACTTCTCCACTGGATTGCATTCGACTGGCCGTATTGATGGTGTCTCCAAAGAAGCAGTATCGTGGTACTTTCAAGCCAACCACTCCTGCTACAGCGGGACCACTGTGGACTCCTACAATGGATAAAAAACATGAATGATTCTAGTTTATAATGAAAATCTTCTTTTACAGGGGAACATCTATGATATGGGAACAAAATGGCCATAACACAAAGAGCATTACCAAATACGAATACTATTAAATTAAATGACACAATATTACTTTTTTAAAGACAGTACTTTTTAATAATAACCCCAACAGTTCTTTCCCCAATGCAATATATATTCTTAGTATATTTACTCAAGCTTCTCAAATGGGCTCACGATGTAGGACTAATTATTAATGTTAAAAAAAACTAAAGGCATGTATATAAGATCACCGAGTTTGAAAATAGGATAAACAAGTGGCAAAAATTTGTAAACAGTAAATCCTTCGCTAGTAACTTTTACAAATCAAAATTTATTTTGCCTCATTGCACTCTTAAACTCGTATATTTTTCTATGGTCGAATCCATCCTTAGATATGGAATTCGAACTTGGGGACACACAAGCACTATTTACATTAAATATATTCAAATTTTACAAACTGCCATAATAACAAAAAAATTGTCAGATCAAATATTTACAGTGAAATAACATAAAACTACTATATGGCTCAGAAAGCCTACTTACAATAAAATGTCTCCTTTGGTTCACTACAATTATGGATAACACAGGGGAAAGCTCATACAAACACCCAATGGTACACAAACATACCACAAGATTTAAAGAAGGAAAGGGCCTAAAAACTCCTCTAATATTAAATAAATATGGAAGCCGTACTCTTGAATACCTAATACCAGTGATTTTCAATTAAATCAATTAAAAGCTTAAAATTTAAAAAAAAATGAGAGACTATGCCCTAAAATGATAAAGCTGTGGTTAATTAACGAAAACTTCATACATCTTTGAATATCCTTATGTAGCTGACTACATAATAACAAGATATTGTCTTGTTATTATGCAGGTATATTGAAATATTTTATAGATTTTATATATGTAATTTAAATCATCTAGTATTACTAAGTGATCTAGGGGGTTTCTCACAATCCTCCCAATAACTTATCTACACTAATAACTAATAACGAATATTTTCCATTTACGATTTACGATTTATTTATTCATTAAGTTGGAGTTTATAATTCGGTACTCGAACCTATGAATTGTGGCTATATATTGGATAAGTTGGCAGAGTTTTCTAACCACTGCGAGTATTTTATCTTTATTTTTAACAATATTCGTTGTAGTATGAATAAGCTATTGGGAGGAAGGTGAGAAACACCCCTATTCTAATGTTTCCTTAAAACTATAAATGTATTTACAAATATTTCCTTATGGTTCATATTGATAATGTTTAATTGGTAGAACCTACAGACAAGCTGCCATATGACAGCTTTGTGGGACTACCCTAAATTTGTACAAATGTTTTATCTACAAAAAAAAACTTACTGGGCCGTTCATTCATTTCGTTGTATTTTTGACATTGTTTACGTTAAAGTTTTATTTAAATAAACAACTTAGTAATTAACAATCGAGTTTTCGTCAAGGTATTGTAAACAAAATGCCACTAAAGAACAATAAGTTTGTATTACTTACCAATCTTGACGCGAACCTGTAGGGTCTGTGGCCTTTGCAGGGCGCTGGCCCCCTTGAGCATGGCGAGCGCTGCGTCCGCCACGTGCTGCGCGTGTCTCGAGGAGGCGTCAGGAGCGCCACTCACAGCCATGTACACCTGGCCTACCGTCTCCACCTTGGAAGACGAAGGATAATGATTTACATAAAACAACAGGTAACAATGGCCGGTGATCCTAGATGAAAACCAGATGTGTGGTAGAGGGATGCGTGCACGGAGAAAAATGTTATTTGAAAAAACGATCATTTTAATAGTAAAAACGGTTAAAAACGGGACTGAAGTTCTTACGAACAAATTAACAGGGTTTTAATGTTTATTGGCGGGAACATGTAAGAATAATTTGTTGGTATACGTATTTTCCTACGTATACTAACAAATCATTCTTACATTTTTCCGCCAATAAACAATGAAACACTGTTAATTTGTTCGTAAGAACTTCAGTCCCGTTTTTACTATTAAAAATGATCGTTTTTTCGAATAACATTTTTCTCCGTGTGCGCAGTAGGAAAGTGACGGTGGTTGCTCTTTCGAGAGTTTCAAATTACTTTTGTAGTGACAGTATGCATTCATCGTAATTTATAAAAGAAAAAAATCAAGTAGGCGTTAAATGTCACTGGGATGCTATATAGTAGATTCTGTAGTCGCAAGTCGCATTTTCTGTTTTCTTTTGTTATATGAATAGCTTAAACTAACCAATCAACTGCTTCCGTCTGGAGTCAGTGAGACTATGGCATCCCCAAAGAGGGATGATTGGGATGGGAAGGAGAAAGGGAGAGGAAGTTGGAGAAGTACCTAGTTATTTAGATCTGGTCACCAAGCACGGCTAAAGTCATTTCAAGCAACGTTTTAATTCTAAATCGTGATCTAACACCAAAACGATACTGATAGTACCTTCCACTCTGCACAATATCATTTTTCACACAAAAGGGTCACAACTGCTCCCAACAATCTGGAGCCAATGGCATCCCCTACCGGGATATGTTATGAGGAGGGGAAGGATGAAATGAAAGAGGAGGAAGAGGAAAGTGGGGAAGTACCTGGCTATTCAGATCTTATTAACAAATCGGTAAATCCATTTAAAGGAAATAAATTAAATTTTTAATAGTGGTCTTTCTTCAGGCAATAACACATAACAATCAAATAAAATTTTAAAATTTTAAAATTTTTTAATGATTTTAGCCCGCGACATCCGTATTCGTAGCCAAGAATAATTACCAATCAACCACGGAGGTCGTCAATATTTAAGTTATTGTTGGAATTCTGCGAATTCTGTGTTCATATGTACCTACGAGTTAATTATTTATTTTTTATGTAAGGAGACATATTATATTGTGGTCTTATTATATAATATTGAGGTAGAGTCTGCAGACGAGCCACTATGTGGCCGCTTCGCGGGACCTCCTATTATTGTATAAATGAGGTACGTTGTTAAGTGTTTTATTAAAAAAATACTACTCAAATATTCTGCTATTCCTTTTCTTCCCCTTCTTTAATACCTTTCCTACCCAAATTCAATCAATCAAAAACCTACCCCAATTCAAAAACAATCAAAATCATACATGTCTGAAGCAAAAAATAGATCTTCAAAGTCTTTCTAAACATATCGACAACCATCTCAAAAGAATGCATAAGTAATCGTAATGTTTATTACAATTCCAATATAGCTTTCTGGAATATGTATATCAATAAGTAATTTCATTCTAGAATTCTAGCCAGAAAAATACGGAAAGTTCCAAAGAAGAAAAAGTTATTTGTTCGCTTTAGTATTATCTTACAAAGAATCTGTTGAAATAGACGAGCTATCCGAATAGATTTGCGAAATACAAATGATCTCATCTTTCAAAATAACGAGAAAATCCTTTTTTAAGGTTCTCGGTTATGTCCTTGTCGAATTGTAAATTGCGTGTCACTCGCAGTAGATGAAATTAATCAGACATACAAATAGCCGGGCATTACACGCTTCGATTTTCTATCCTGTCTCTAAAATGGGACCATTACGTCGTTTAATTAATCAGGATAGCAAAAAATACACCCTTATCATATAAAGGATATGTCTGGTCACTGTTTTGATGTGTAAAATTGTCTTGCGGTAGATTTTCTGGTTCAAAATATGCAGTGTATCATCTTAGATGAATTATTTATGTCATTGCTAATCGTTAATCCTCAAATACACGAATTTCGGTTGTGGGTCTGTCATTCTGTGAGTGATTGTAAAGATGATTCTAAGTTCGAATATTGAAATATTGGAACTTAAGTCGAATTTACATCACGCAACTAGTTGCATGCAAATCCAAATAATTGCATCACACCAAAAAGTTGGTGAGAATTTCGCAAATTTAGTGTCACTATTGGAACCAAAAACATCAAAGTTTTTTTCTGCAATGCAAAATGTTGTTTACAAATTGCAGTTACAAGGAACACTCACGTTCGCTCAGCCAAAATGGTTTCGCGAAACTAGTTGCATCACGTTTTTAGCTTACGCAATTAGTTCGCTACGGCACCACGAGGTGATCGATTTTAATTATCAATAATATCACAAGTTATGCATGCATGATGAAACAATGTATTTACACGTTTAACTAGCATTGCAACTAATGTCATGGAACAACTTGTGCGCAACTAGTTGCGTAATATAAATTTGGCTTTATTGCTTCAAGAATTCAGACAAGCGATAAAATGCCTACCTAAAATATAAAATTTAACAGAAAATAACTTTCCTTGTCACGGCAGATACTTATAAATTCAATATTATGAGTATTAGATATTACAAATCAAAATATTACGTAACTGCTAAGACAATATTACGTAACTGCGTACGTACTAAATAAATAAAGTCATACACAGTCATCAAAATTCAAGAAACGAATTTAATCATTGATTATTAAAAGATACTTCCACAAATTAAAATTTTCGTTTTATTTTTTTTCTTTAGACACAGATTTACCATTTGACACAAAGATATTGTCTGGCATACACATCTGTGGTACAAAATTAAATCGATGAAAAATCGGTTGATTTAAATTCCTGGATTATTTTAAAGTCCTGGACTAAGGTTCTATGTAACCATCGGCTTTCATTTTTACAATGAAATAATCAACTGGGAAACAACAGAAGGCGAAAACATTGATAAAATTGATGTTAAGGTTTAAAAAAATTACTTATAATATATTTTTTTTGCTTGATTATTAAAACACCCTCAGTCCAATTCTTTTAAACTCTTACTCGTTGACTTTTTTTATTTAAAAAAAAAATACTAAAATATCTAATGTGTTTTATTTTTACGTATCTATTGATTTTCATTAATACATTAATACATTTTCTGACAAAAACTAGACAGGTTTCTTTGATTATCTCAAAATGTGCTTTTATGGACTTAAGTATCTTTTAATAATCAGTGATTCAATTATTCTCGGTAGGTTTATATAAAAATCGAATTAATAAAAATGTACGATTTATCAACTCAAAATTGAAATAACTCAAAACTCAAATTTGGATTTGGGGTCAAAATAACTAACCAGACCGAATGAATATTTTTTTTGGGTAGAAATTTTAATTTATGTACGACAAATTTATTTCCAAAGAAAATCGGTCTTTTGGAACTCAAATTTACGACAATCAAAATGTTTTTTTTTTAATAATTTTAATTTAAATTTAAAATTTTGTTAAATTTGCATAGGAAATGGAGAAAAAAAATCATTTTTTGAAGTAAAAACATAAGAAGGCCGCGCAGTCGTTCCGTTGACATTATTTGTACTCCGACAACGTACAGTTAATTTACTTAAAAAAAATTATTAAAAAGAAGTTCTAAATGTTAAACAATAACAAAAGATACAAGAAACTGACCTTATAAACGTTATAATGGTCCAGTAATTGGTCGAAGCAAGAGAATACGGCGTTGATAATGGATACTGTGTCCATCACCTGCTGCCTGGTTCGGGTGCTCGCGGCTCGCAGCTCTTCTAGCGCGCAGAACATCACGGACACCTCGTCAAAGGACTGCAAAACATGGTCAAATGGTTAGCTGGGAATAGCAGGCAAAATGGAAAACTCGAAGGAGATGGTCATACAGTAAGCTGGGAATGGTAAGTAATCTGGAAAACTCGAAGCAGATAGTCAAATAGACTGGGAATGGTAGGTAATCTGGAAAACTTGAAGCAGATAGTCAAATAGTTAACTGGGAATGGTAGATAATCTGGAAAACTTGAAGCAGATAGTCAAATAGTTATCTGGGAATGGTAGGTAATCTGGAAAACTTGAAGCAGATAGTCAAATAGTTAACTGGGAATGGTAGATAATCTGGAAAACTTGAAGCAGATAGTCAAATAGTTATCTGGGAATGGTAGGTAATCTGGAAAACTCGAAGCAGACGGCGAAATAGTTAGCTGGGAATGGTAGATAATCTGGAAAACTTGAAGCAGATAGTCAAATAGTTATCTGGGAATGGTAGGTAATCTGGAAAACTTGAAGCAGATAGTCAAATAGTTAACTGGGAATGGTAGATAATCTGGAAAACTTGAAGCAGATAGTCAAATAGTTATCTGGGAATGGTAGGTAATCTGGAAAACTCGAAGCAGACGGCGAAATAGAAAGCTGGGAATGGCAGGTAATTTGGACAACTCGAAACAGATGGTAAAATCGTTATTTATTTATTTATTTAAACGCCATAAAAGGCTTTTACATTCAAGTGATACATAAGTTTACAATGATACACAGGAGAGAAACAGATTATGAACAAAATACGTACTCTGAAATAATATCGAAATATATCTCAACAAAAAAATATATCAAGTACATAGTTTATTTGCATTCATTAAATTCTAGAAATTGAAATGTTTATAGTGATTTTGTATTGGGATTATTGAGTATTGTCACCCAGAAAACTATACTTGTTTGAAATGGCACTGTAAGTACTTAGAGTTAGGCTGTGTTGAAACAGGGTTGCCAGTTAGAGGTTTATAATAATTAATAATTTATAAATAATAAAATATATTAATTATAATTTTTAAAAAATTGTAAAAGATGGTTAGCTAGGAATGGTAGGTAATCTGGAAAGCTCGAAGCAGATGGTCAAATAGTTAGCCTGGAATGGCAGGTAATTTGAAAAACTCGAAGCAAATGGCGCTAGAGCGGTCGGCTGTATCTTCTGGCTGTGTCTGCGAAAATGATTAATTATTTCGTCTTTTAATCTTTTTTGATTCCGTTAGAGAAACGGGGTTGGTACAAGATTTCGTCTTTTATGACTTTCGAGGTGTGGATTTGATATTTTATTCACTCTTTGACCTTCAGAACGTCTACGTGAAATTTAAAATAAATACCCCTCTACCCCTTTCCAATGCCAACGTTTCAAATCCGTTTTTGATACTTCTTGATGAAATTTGCACACTTGTTCAAATGAAAGGAAAATTACTACATTCAATAGACTACAATTCAAAAGAACCGGTTCACCTTTAAAATTATAATTTTAAATGAGTTCGGTGCATAATAAAGAGCTAGAATATCTGAGCTAAACCTTATTTTGGAGCTGATGTTGTTCAAGTCAAAGTTCGTTCGGCGGCTCCAAGGCTAGATGAGTGGAAGTGAAATTAGAGTTGATGTATGAAGAGCCACAAATACCTAAGCAAAGAACCGCATGCGGCTCGCGAGATACGGTTTGCCGCTCCCAGATATAATGGCAAACTGAGCTCAGGACCAAAAATGCCGCTTTCTCTTTCACGATAAGTTATATTAATTTTTTCAATTAACGAAGTCAATATTAGCGAAACTCAATCGAAAATCTGAAACAGAAAAATCAGAAAAAGATACGATCACATCTGGGTCTCGAACCCAAAACCTTCGGCTTTCCAGACCGCAGCTCTTCCGAGCTAATGTGTCCCTATGGTAATATTTAACTGTAATATACTTCGATTGAGAACTCTCAACTTCATTTTCTAACAAAGATTTTTATTGGCTGCTATTTTTATGTATGATTGCAAGATTCAAACCTGAACAAAATGCTATCCAGATAGTGTATTGAATAAATGTATCCATTTTTATTTAATATGCGATATCCATTGAATGTTTTGGAAGTTTGCGATGAATTTTTATTTTTTTAACTTAATATAAAACCTCAAATTATAATATTTTAATTAATGAAGACAATATTAGTGAAACTCAATCGAAAATCTGAAACAGAAAAATCAAAAATAGAAACGGTCATATCTGGGACTTGAACTCAGGACCTTCGTATTAATTGATTTACGAATCGATGATCGAACCCTTTATATTAATTGGTTGTTGGAAAGATTGGTTGTTGTTCCATGCTACGTCAATTTTTTGGTTTTTAAAGATTCGTAATTCTGAATAGGGAAGATACTAAAATCGAATGTAGATACGAAAATGTAATGAGAATTTTTGTACAATTGTACTAACCTCGCAGGTACTTAAGGAAGACTGCCCTTTTCGAAGGCGATCAGCAACACTTCTTGGTATCATGGAGTACAGCAAATCATCACCTCTTCTCTTCCACCGATCCAGGAGCTGCAGTGACCTCTCTAGCTCATCAGAACGTTGCTCGGCTCTTTCACACATAAGTTCCAACCTAAAATACATGAAGTAATTTGTTTTTAATCATCTTCCTAAGCACAAAAAGGTAATTCGAATATGACAATTTCGCTCTGAATGGAAAGAAATTTTGAATTTCACTTGCCTAGAACAATGTTGCCAACCAGCCAATACCAACTCTCTCGATAATCCATGTGAGTTCAGATCATTTAAAAATAGTCCAGTTGTGGGCAGCTCATCTAGGTTGTTGATTCTGTGAAGAATTAATACATTATTAACAATTAAATGTAACTAAAGAAATAACATCAAAACAATTATAACATCGCCACCGCAAAAGTAATAATTGTAGAAATCAAATTTGTATTATGTCCTAAACATAAACAAGTTGGATAACTTAAATTTAGTGGTACACTGTGATAATTTTATTAGCCAGGAGCTAATACGGTTCACGGCGAGTTCATCGAAAACGAGTTCATCGAAAATGAGTTCAACTAACTAAAGTTCAACCCAACCTAACCTAACCTAACCGAACCTTTTTTTTGTGTATTTTGTAAATTTGCTTTCGATGAACTCGTCGGTTACCAGCTAATACGGCGTCACGGCAAATGTAAGTATTTGAACAAAAAATTATGTAATTTCTTTAAAGCTTTATTGCGATGCATTTTTTTCTTTCTTTATTCTCTTTCTATGTACTACTTACCGTGTTATATATTTTATTTTATTATTATTAGTTTTGTTATTTAACTAGTACAGTGGTCACCAACTTTTGTGGGAAATGGGCCGGATTAAATATTTTGAAAACCTGGGGGCCGGATGAAAAATTCTGATTAGAATCCAATTAGAATGAATTATGCAATGAAAATTCAAAAGTTTCTAATACCTTTCTTTTCCAGAAAATCACTAAGTTGGCCGACAAATTCAACATTTGAGCCAATCGTATTTAAGCACCATCCGTTGTAACCGCTGATAATAGATTTCAGTGAAGTTTTAGGTCATTAGCACTTTCTGATACACATGAGTAGTATAGTTTTTAACTGTAGTTCTATCATTGAAACTTTTTAATCCTACTAGTTCTTCTCTAACTTCAATATTTTCTTTTGCGCTTAGGAAATAAATTAACAATCAAACTGCGTGACTTACATCTTAACCCTCATCCAGTGCAATCTAAAAAGTTATAAAGTCGAAAAAATTTTCATCGAGCTGCTTCTTCACATCAGGGCCTATCGAGGCACCATCATTTATTGCATTTCAATCGAAATTTTAGAATAAACCTCAAATAAGGAAATCATCCGTAGACATATGAATATTACTAGACCTGCTCTAAGTGAATAAAGCGTATTATTTCCTCCTCCCAATACCGGTTCCATTTGGAGCCAGCTGGGCTGGCGTATAGCTTCTCGAGAATCTAGAAAATGTGACGTCATCATTCTTGTGTGGACTCTCATCGAGCTCTCATCGGAATATTTACGAAATAACACGTCAAAAATGGTGGCTTGTGCTATTAAGACGTGTAAAAATAGAACCGAAAAAGAGAATAAACCCAACTGTCGTATTACATTCCATAGGTAGGCACTATTTGTCTTTATTTTAAGCTTATTCACATCGAATAATATGATCAGTTTTATCACATCGAGGAACATGCAGCGTTGCTAACTCGTCGTGTGCTCGTCGTTGTTTACGGGGGTAAGTAAATTATGAAACATTTGTAAAAGTGTCCTAACTAAATACGGCAACAAAATATTCGACTCTCAAAACAAGCGAATTTTTCTTTGCCGTGTTTGCATTTCGCAAGTTTGTTCAAACCCTGGCGAGCAATTCTCGCTCTCATGTAAATAGATATAGATTTTTGCCCCTGTCCTATATGTTCTCGTCTAGTAATATTCATATGTGTATTGAAATCACCGCTAATCACTATTACTATTCCGCTTTGCAAATTTTGAAATGCATCTAAATATTTTCGATTCAACCTCTGTTTTGACCGAATTTCCATTTTTTATCTGCAACACCGAATTCTCCGAAAACACTGAAAACTCTGGTTATCTCAAATACCCAACTTTTTTACTTTGGGTCCATTACCTGAACTACTAAAAAAACATATCATAACTTACAGAGGACTGCATAAGAAGACAAGGGCGTGAATCTCTTTAATGAAGAGCATTTGCCCTTTCAGTAGGATGCTGCGGGCTCCTTGACTTCCTCGGCGGTCAAGCAGGCCGGTACCTTTGGGCAAACATACAAACAAATCAAAACAACGCCCGCCAAGCTGCAAAAATAATTAAAAATGTAAATAAGCAATAAGAAACCCCGAAACATTTCGTATTCCTTTCTAAAAAAACTACGTAACCTTCTCCCAAACTCTTATGCGAATGTGTCAATAATAAAAAATGTAATATTTCTTTGCAACGTTTAATTTCCATTATCCAAA
Organism: Limnephilus auricula; assembly: GCA_951813805.1. NCBI lineage: Eukaryota > Metazoa > Arthropoda > Insecta > Trichoptera > Limnephilidae > Limnephilus > Limnephilus auricula. The sequence goes on along the minus strand of OX638403.1, from coordinate 31,775,444 downwards.
TTCAGCTATAGAAAGAATTAATTTACCTAGAAATTTAGGAGGTAGAGGTTTAGTCAAAATAACTTCTTTGAAACTAAATCAGATAGAAATGTTAAGAATTTTTTTCCATAGGAAAGCTAATAGCTCAGAAATGCACAAAATAATTTACAAGGCAGATAGATTACACCTTTAAATTTATACGACGAGAATACCAACATTTTTATGAATACCAACCAGGAATTATTAGATTTCTGGTCAAATAAAATTATTCACGCAAAACACTTATTTCAACCAAACGTATGTTGACAAACTTTCGTCAAACAAATGGTTGAGTATTGGAGAGTTGAGCGCAGAAATAGCAATATTAATGAGCTCTAAAACTCGGATTTGCTAAGTGCCATTATCAAAATTCGAATTGATTGTGTGATAAATTCATGCAAGCGATAAGTGGTATGTTGCCATTTTCAAAATTTGAACTGATTGGACGAGAATCCAGACTATCCCCCAGAACATTACTAAATTTCTCGAATTTCTTGTTTCCACTTTATTTCACTTGACTCTAACTTTAGTCTTTTTTATGTGAATACCGCACAAGTGTCCCAACGGCTTCCACCCGTCTGGAGCCAGCGAGTCTGGAGAAATTGGGGTATGTTGAGAGGCTGAAGGTAGCGAGGAAAGGGTAGAAGATGGGGAGTGGAAGGCGGGAAGTACCTGACTATTCAGATCTAATCACCAAACACTGCTAAAGCCATTTCAAACAATGCTTATATTATGAATGGTGATCTTTCACGGGTAATAACTATTATAAGCAATAATTATTAGCCTGAAACAGTCATCCACATTGAAAAAATCTTCCGAGAAAAGATACATGTCGTCGACGGGACTCGAACCCGTGTCCTTCTGATTTCCGGTCAACTGCTGTATCCACTGTGCTAGGCCGGCTTATCTCTTACCCACAAAATAATTCAATATATATTAGTGTTTCATTCAACAATTACTGCTTATTACATTGTTTTACCTGCAAACAACCAACTTTATTTTTATAGTCTTTCACAGGGGGTATACTAAGAGTATCTTCCACTCTGGAACGTGCCGCAAAATATTGTTTCTTAAATTTAAAAGACTAAATTTGTGAAATAACACAAATTAACCAAATAAAATTTACTAGCGCACGCCGGAATATTAACCCCCCATCTCCGGCTTGCTAGTTGAGAGCCCAACCAATTTTCGTCTCTTGTTCTAATTGTTTTATTCTTAGATATTTTTGTACACTGTCATTGAATGGTTGCTTTTTATTCTATGTACATTTTTATTTTAACCTTCTGTCTGTTGTGTACCTTATAAATAAAATAACGTACTTACTTGGTCTAAAATCGGAAACAGTCGTTGGAGCTGGTAAAGGTTCTGCGTTGGAGAGGGTCACAGTACTTCGGACAAGCTCTAACTCGAAGAGAACTGACTGCAAATAGCGAACCTAAAAAGATATCAAAATTTAGAATACCGTCGATCTATAAACTAAGACAAAAGTTATTTAATTAAATAACACCAGTGACTTCTAATCAATCTATAGCCAATGAACATGAAATAGTTTATTTTGATTGGTCTAGGAGTGTCGAGTAGTTTGCCATCCAATTTCTGTACCAAAGGTTAATTTTAAATCTTCCAAAAGGTTTGTACTCTACGAGGGTGATACGATAGTTGGCCAATAATAATTTAAAACCTAAAATTGACTTCAATAATACCTTCAACAATAAATTGGTATGGATATCAAACGAATTTATTTACTAATAGTATTTTTGGGGTAATAAATTAGAATTTAATTTTAAAGATTCTGATTGCGATCCAAGAGCCAGCCCGCTACAATAAATTATGCAAGTATCTTTTCTCAAAAATACCATTTAGAAAGTACACTATATAGATGTATATATGTGTAAAGTATTCTATATTATTGGATCCCATCGAAAGTTTGCCATTAAATTTATTTCATAACCGATTTTCCGTAAAATCCTTGAAATCCGTTGAATGAGAGCATTGACTCAATTTGGGGTGCGGGAATGGGTACCGCCGCCTTTTAATGGATATCCAATACTCCTGCCATAGGTCACCCCAAGTGGTATGCTATTTGGTATGCTATTTGGATTTATGGGGTGAGGTTTGTCTAGGTCTTGGCGTCAAATGTGTTAGCCCTCCTATCGTGTGGAGGGTCCGATCGGAAGAAACTGGTTGAGGAAGACTAGAATGAAAACTAGACCTTTCCAGCCGGACTCTCTCGACTTGTTGCCTTGCACCCCAATGGAAGGGATGGATTCATACATTAATTACTCCTGGGTACACTGACCCCTAGATTCCTACCAACCCCTCATATATTTTTCCTTCCCAGAACTTCCTCCCCACATTTCCCTAAAATACCCTCCACACAACATCCGCAAAGATGATATAAGCCTGAAGGGAAATTATTTTCCTCATGACCTATTTATTGTGTTTAGCTAATTTAAAAAAATATTTCTGGCACTCTTCGAAAGTAAATACGTAAAATTAAATGTTATCTTGTGTTATACTCCTTTAAATTCTAACGTAGTATAAACGAACTCAATAAATAATAATAAAAAAACTACTGCCATCTGGTAACTGAATTGGTATAATATGATTTTATACGAAAAGTATTATTGACATTACCGCTATCTTACGGCATTACGGTTAAGCTTTGTAAAATAGAATCTAGTTAGAAAAAGTGTTGTTTTGCAAATCAACAACAGAGGTGTCTGTGTCGAAAATAATTGACTTTCAAGTATCTACATTGCTCGTTAAAGACATTTCAAGGATGGACAAAGGAGGTTTGCAATTACGGGATAGTTTTTTTTTTCTTTTATAATAAAATTGGGAAACTGTGCGTTTCTGCAACCTAAATCTAAAAATCTAAAGTACCATGCGTCCTTTGTTGAAGGTTGTGATGGCTTCAACACTACGTTCGAAAGAAAAAAAAAGCATCTTCTTCATCGGAAGAGCTCATACAAATTTTTCCCACCTAAACGAAATTTCAAATCGATTACACTAGGTGACTAGGTAAATCAAGGTGACGAAATAATGAAGAGCTCGAGGTTTCAAATCGATACCACGTTTAAAATTTATCAATATTGAATGTAAGCCGACACTTCAGACGACCATAAATTTAAAATTCCAGAGCGTATACGAAGAGGGTTTGTTTAATAACAAAAAAAACTAACATGGTTTTGAGGAATAAATGGGGTAATTAAGCCCAAATTACCACTACAGAATACAAACGGAGTATTGAGAAAACCAATTAAAATTAACGACGTACACAATCTATGCATTAGTGCTATAGATCGAGATTTTTCAAAAGGTAAACAACACACTCAGATTAAAAGTAAATAAGATTTTTACTTTTGGGTACACAAAAAATGAAGCCAAACAGGTACGTACTAGACCATAGAGCTATTTGGAACGCATTAAGAAAATGAATTCTGAATTAATAAGGTGATATTAGTTATTACCAGACAAAGTTTTACGAATATTATATCTGATCATGAAAAGGGACGAAGGATAAAAAATAGTTGTAAACATCTGCAAGGAATGTGGTGAATCAAGTAAATGACAGAAACAATTTCATGTCACCATGAGAATTAAGCCGAAATACTACTGAATTCAATTTTACCGGCCGCAAACGTTAAACAAAATAATAAATGGAGAGAGAGAGTCATGAAAAATAACATACCAAGTGAAAGTTGAAATTGTCTGGATTTTCAATTATAAAACGCCCTACGGAAGACGAGATGTACGTCCTGAATCCACACCTGGCGTTTTTTTTAAGAAGATATTCGAAGGGCTGAATACCATGTGGCAGTAAGAGTCGAGTCGTAAGGGGTCTAGGGAGTGCTAGCAGTGTTAAGATCGTTCGTACTTAGCAAACAATTTATCAATATTATAAAAACGAGTGCTTTTGTGACTTCGTGAGGAACAATAGTTCGTGTACATAAATTAATTATTTGGCTTGTTAAAATATCCTATTGAAGATTAGCTGCAGTGAACGACAGTGTTCCGCGAGTGGATTAATTAAGTAATAAAGTTAATTTGAATTATAAAAACCAAAAATAATACTCAAAGTTAATGAAATACTTAGCTTCGGTGAACAAATAATAACGTAACTTTGTGTTTTAAAAATAGAAGGGAGTGCATCGCGCGAATTTTGATTTGAAATATAAAATTGAGGAACAATAGTTCGTGTACATAAATTAATTATTCGGCTTGTTAAAATACTCTATTGAAAATTAGCTGCAGTGAACGACAGTGCGCCGCGAGTGGATTAATTAAATAATAAAATTAATTTGAATTATCAAAACCAAAATAATAATCAAAGTGAATGAAATACTTAGCTTCTGTGAGTTAATTATAACGTAACTTTGTGTTTTAAAAATAGAAGGGAGTGCATCGCGCGAATTTTGATTTGAAATATAAAATTACGTATTAATGTCATCTTCAATCTTCCACACACCAAATAATAATATCAAAACAACATTTAAAGATACACCTACGTACTTAAAATTCCTTCAATGTGCGCCGAACAAAAAAATAATAATAATACAAAATTTACCTACAAATACCTACGTAATAATGCCTTGCTCAATCTTTCGCAAAAAACTTTCCTTGCTCAATCTTTCAAAAAAAAAAACAAATAATAATATTAAGTATAATGTATATAATAATATAAAATACCTACATGGTTATAAATTTCTCCAATCTTCCGAAAACCAAATAATATTATAAAGTAATACTCACAAGTTTATATTTTCTTTAACCTTCCGCAAAATAATAATAATATAAAATACCTACATGTTTATAATCTCTCCGACCTTCCGTGAAAATAATAATAATACCAACAATACCTACGCGCTTGTAGTTTCTTCAATATATCATATAATCAGAATAATACAAATATTCAAAATAATATCAACATATACCACATATACCTACGTATGAATGACATCTTCAATAGTATCGAAACAAAAGAAAAATAATGTTAACAAATAATAATTAATAACCTACGTATTTTCTTAAACTCAAATAAAAAAGTGTGACATAGAGTCATGGGTGTTACTACTTCTGGGGACTAAATTTCCGAATCATAAATATAGGAAGGTTCTTTCTTTATTATTTTTCCTCTACAGGTATTTAGTGCACTTAATCAGGCTTCGTCCAGGTGAGTGAATAAAACATTTTAATTAATTTACAGGTCGTACCTGGTCCCGATATTTGGGAGGTCCAGCCAATCTTCAATAACTAATAACAAAAGAAGTTTATGTTCCAGGATATAATTGTGTTCTAAATATTATTCTCGATGTGTAATTACGAGATTGTCCCAAATTAAAGCCATTATCAATGTTGGTTCAACGAACTTATATATTTTTGCGTACTAGTAAGGGTGAGGTGAATGCATAAAAAAGGGTCTCGGCCATAAATCGTAGCCGCGTTGAACATCGTACGGTCATCCAAATTAGTAGGGTTTTTTTCTGAGGTATGCCGAACCAAAGTGGGAATGACGGGAACATCCATACCATACTGGATATTAGTTCAAAAATGAAATTTGGAGAATGAAATTTAAACATTAAAATTGTTTACTAACAACAATATTATCATGTCAAATTTCTTTCAGGCTTCCTTACAAAAAATGAAATCAACATTATTTCGGTAATGTTTTCTCAATCAAACCCTTCCAAAATCCCGCTTGACCTGCGAAATATAGACTTCACGATTGGGGAATGCAATAGCGTCACTGAAATTATATCCCCACAAGATATGAGACAAAGAGGGCTTTTTTTCTTGCGCTATCATGCGATAGGGGATGTCAACGTAAACTGAGCATTCACGCGGGGTACTGGAAGTTAATCCCTTTCGCGGGGTCATGCAGAGTGAAAAGGCATGAAAGACAGAATAAAAAGAAAATGCCACTTGGAATGGTAGGGTATGATTCGCTGACGGAGGCGTTTCGACCGAAGGTATCCCAAGTTTTGCGAAGTTATGTGGAGGGGACGTCGGCGTGGTATTCCGTGAGAATAAGTCTGTAGCACTATTGCATACTACCAGTAGTGTCGACCTGAAAGCAAACATAGTTTTTACGAGGTAGAAGTTATGTCAGCTCTTGGAGGCGAGGAACGCAAGCCAATGATTATCCTACGAAGGAGACGAAAGGATCATCTCAAACGGCTCCGTACGCACTCAACGCGAGTAGAGTCATGATAAGGGAAGAAATGGACATACCCCTTCTAGAATCAGTCGAGTTAAAATCAAATCTGGAGGATAGGAAGTCGGGATAATACTGGAAGTGACATGAGGACTCTGCGCGCTTTCATCTGGCGTGCAGGGACCCTTTCGTAGCAATGAAGTTCATGCAAGAGAACAAAATCAGGACTTAAGGACCATCCTAGCAAACGTAATGATTGAGTCTTTGTCCGGAATGTTCGTCACCAGTATCTACTTGGTTAGTGGAGGAGCCGACTTATTCAGGAAACAACATTCCCCAGATCCTCCTATCACCCCTCCTCACCTTCCTCTACCCCAGTACATGTAGTGTATACTAATAACAATAATAACTTGACCATTTAGGTGCAGTACGACGACATTGAGAGCTTCGCAAGGATCCTGGCATGCATGTCATAATTCACACTGTCCATGTCATGTTAATATAATCCAATGTAAATCTAGACAGGAAAAATCGGGTAAGAAAAACTACGACTTTGAATTTTATAAACCGGGTGACAATTTACGGTAGAATTAGCGTCAATGACATACTTGTCCAAGTTGAGAAAAGGCGGGTAATACGGATAGGCTTGAAAATAAAACAAAACAATCTAAAAACGGGGTTAGTTTATCAAACGAGATTCTTTCACACTTTACTCCGAAAGAATTTGAGGTTACCACACACTACATTATTTCCTCTACATGTGTATGCGTATTAATTTACACATTCAAATGTAATTACCGAATCAAAAAATCACACAACGTGGTAAATAGGAATAATGTGCAATAAAATCTTAAATCTTATTTACTGTGAGAAAATCGCAGGGGTTTAAGGAAAAGTTAGGTGTAGCTAGATGCAAGGGTATATTGATCGAAGGCCAAAAGATAAGGGTAGCGTAGCCAGTAGATCCCGACAGCTAGTGTTAAAGGGAAAGAATAGAAAAACCAAGGGTAGGCGACTACGGATCATTACAACGGGTGCCGGGTAGCCCCACAGGTTCATTACAACTGGTCCCGAGACCCATAGAAGTTAGTAAGGGCAGGGGTAGGTTCACTACAAGGTGTGAGAGCGATTTACTCGGTATTTAGAGTGGCTAGCTCGATTCTTATAGTGCATCAGGTACAGGTTTACGATGTACGTGGGAACCCATTGAGATATACAGTGTGCAGTGTGCACTGTCTACGAATTTTACATGGATGGAATATAAAATGTGATGTACTTGAAGCATATGAAATAAAATTAGAACTTACAGTTTCAAAAGTAAATGGTACTCCTTTAGGGCGTCTCACTCTGAAGAGATCTGTAACTTGGGAACCAAGAAATGCCTTTCGCCCACCGCCCCATGCTTCAACAACCTGAAATTATTTATTTATTTATATATTCGTACATATTTACATAGTTTACAGGTAAATATATGATAAGTTCAAGTATTACACAAATAATAATAATATAAACGATGGTGGTAGAGTGTAAAATGATCAAAAACTGTATGTAAAAGTAGTCATTTTTTGTGAACACCTCACTAGTAGATCCTGCGCTGAGGTGTTCACATGTTTTAGATTGTCTGAGATTGGTCCGGACAGGAAAAATAAACAATGCAGTAAAAGTTGGTCTCAACTATTCTCTCTACAATGGAATTCTACCAAGAATTAACAGTTGTTATAGAATGTGACTGGTTTTTAATACTGGGAAGCCTATAAAGGGTGTCCGGGGGTAAAGTGCATTAACATTGGGAGGTGATTCTACATGATAGTATAAGTAAAAAAGATAAATAACTTTTTCGAAATTCCTACTTTTATGGGCACTTTTTTCAGGTCGTCGTGTACGGCCAGCACTGTTACCTATTTTGCGCTATTACGATACGGGTCAATCAAAACCAACGTCGCCACAATCGCGCCCGGCAGGCTCACAATACATTTATCGGGAAATTTGTACCTTACAATAAGGATTTTTAATATGTAGGTCTTTTTGAATGGGGAAAAAGAAGCTGGAATATCGAAAAGTTATTAATTTTTTTACACCATCATGTAGAATCACCGCCCGAAATTAATGCACTTTACCTCCGAACACCCTGTTTGTACAGAAACATAACAGATAATTCTAATTTCTTTTTCAATGGGAAGTTCTCAAAAAAATTTTTTTTTTTAAAATTGAATCTGAGCTGTATTAAAGCCAAACAAATCTGAGAGGATTGACTTTTTATAGATTAAGAGGTAATATCCAGCAATCCATTATTCCGTTTTTGTTAACAGCGCTGCGCGCGGATGTTTTTACAACCATGAAGCTAAACGGTATTAGTTTTAGATTTAATGCAAAATGTTGTCGTGAAGAGCGGCGCGAACATAGAACCTTGCACGGCCGCATCTCAGCGGCTAATGAATCGCGAGAATTTATGTCTCGAACTGCCATAAAAATGATCAAACGGGAGATGGTAAATTAATGAAAATTATATAGTTTTTAAAATTAATTTTTGATCATAATAATTTATAATTTTTCAATAATGTCTAAACAAAATAAGTGTGTAAAAAAATCAATAAAAATAAGTGTATTCTTGGTGAGCTTTATATCGCTACGAATTTAGGTAATAGGCACAAAAATCGCTTGGCGATTGAAATCTGAAATCTAGCAAGTCACAAGTAAAAGTGGCTTTGAATTATTTTTTAAATACAGTGGTGCCTCACACAACGAACTTAATTCGTTCCAGGAGCAAGTTCGTTATGCGAAAAGTTCGTTATGTGAAACGCGTTTTCCCATAAAATACATGTTAAAAAAAATAATTCGTTCTGTAGCATAAAATATGGTAAGATGACATAAAAAAAAGATAAATTTTTTGTTATTATTTTACCCCACACTACACTGTTTTACCCCACATTCACTCCTTCTAATTATTTCCTGTTTCATTTCAAGAGAAATCACCTTCCTGCTTTCTTTAGAACCCATCATATAAAAAAATGTTGAGTTTATCTTAAAAGGACGACTGCCGTGATACGTGTGCGATTTAATTCGTAATGAAGAACGATTGCTGCGATACGTGCGTAAGTTAAGCGTACTACGCAGTGACTAACGAGTCTAACGACTGCCTGCGCGGGAGGATGCAATTAATCGGCAGTGATCGTAGAAGATCGGGCGACTTCGTTGTAATGATGAACGATTGCTGCGACACGTGCGTAAGTTAAGCGTACTGCTCAGTGACTAACGACTGCCTGCGCGGAAGGATGCAATAAATCGGCAGTGATCGTGTGAAGTGGGCGACTTCGTTGTGTGAAGCGAAGTTCGTTGTATGAATCGTGAAATGAACGAAAAGGAAGTTCGTTGTGTGCAGCGTTCGCTGTGCGAGGCGTTCGTTATGCGAGGCACCACTGTATTTAAAAAATTCAAGAATAAGCTAATTAAAGGAAACTGTAACAGCTTCGAACCTCAAAATCATATATTTTTTAATTTTTTCCTTATATGCGCTCATACATTTTCTAAAGAATAAAAACATTTTTGGTATTTTACGTAAATATTTTTATTATAAATTATTTATTTTTTATTTTAATTTTACTCAATGGAAACAGTAGGAAAAGTTTCACTTTACACAAATCATTAATCATTTTTCTTAAATTTTATAACTACTTACTTAACAGAACTTAATAATAACATTATTAAATTTAGTAGAATTTAATAATAACTTAACAGAACTTAATAATAACAGCTTTAAATTTAATTTTAATTAAATTAAAAATAAAATAAACGGAGTTCTACGAATTGAACACAAAAACAATTAATAATAAAAAATCTTAATTAAATCACCTTTATAATTTTCATCCACTTTTTCTATTAATAACCGGTTTTATCTCATAGCGGGTATCTTCAGATAAGTAATAAAAATTAGAAATCAAGGAAAGACGTATTTTGGATGATAAGATATTTCTAAATTCGTGTATTATTCGTGTGTCATATTGCAGTAAAATGTTCGCCATAAAGTGGATGTCCTTCAAATCTGATTTTGGCTTACCTTTTCTCCTGCTGAGAGGACCTCCATGTTCTTGTCCAGGAGAACTCCAAATGGGAAGAGATGAAGGAGCAGTTGGGACGGTACTTTTGGAAGACCAGCGTCTTCCCCGCGAGTTTCTCGCTCTCCAGAAGTTCGTACCTTGGGGATAGAATTATTATCAGTGCATACTTGTAAATCATTTGCACTGTACATGTACAGTACATTGATGTCCGTTATAAAGAGGTGTTCTCCTACAATGAAATTTCACGTATAAAAACAATGACGGTTCAATATATATATATAGACGCGATGTAGAAATATCAAAGTTCCAAGTCAAAAAGAAGTCAATTGTAGTGCTTAAGATTTCGTAGATTTAGTACTAAACTGCCACGTGTCACCTAATATCGTGCGCTACCTCTAAGAGTAGATATGAATACATATTATTTAAAAAATATATATTTATTAACCAAAATAATATTACAATGTATACAAATACTTTTTTTGTGTATACCACCTCACTAGGCTGAGCCTGTTCAGAGGTAAATTGTACGAAAAAGTCTAAAAAGGCCCTCTTGTGTGCTAAGAAAATGTTTTCATTATTCGGCAAAGAGTAATAAAAGCCAAGGAATAAAATTTCTTTGCAAAAACAAGCAAATTATTATTATTATCGATTATTATTAACAAAACAATTGTTTTCCGCCCGAAGTTTATGAATGAATTAGAAAATGAATTAGAGAATGAATTAGATAATGAATTAGAGAATGAATTAGATAATGAATTAGAGAATGAATTAGATAATGAATTAGAGAATGAATTAGAGAATGAATTAGAGAATGAATTAGAGAATGAATTAGAGAATGAATTAGAGAATGAATTAGAGAATGAATTAGAGAATGAATTAGAGAATGAATTAGAGAATGAATTAGAGAATGAATTAGAGAATGAATTAGAGAAAGAATTAGAGAATGAATTAGATGAATGAATTGGAGAATGCTGGAGTTCAGGGTCAGGTCGTGCAACAGCTAAATTACGAAATCAGTGCTGTCGCTTAGTAAACCTTATCGTTTAAAATGGCCTAATCCGTATGTTTATCACTACGAACACGCGTCTGACTAAAATGGTGTAAAATATCTCAAAAATAATTTTATCCACTGGAGCGACAGAGCAATTTAAAACTTTTTTCTCGGATTGCTCAAGGAAATTTTTCAGCCCACTTAAAAAAAATCATACGTCCGAATTTGAATATGAAGACATACACACTGTTTATAGTTCTATACAGCCAATGAAATTCACCTATCTTTTGTCTGTCGTAGGTTTATAAAAAATATATATTATTAAATCGTTAACTTTTAAACAAAGAATCTAGAGAATATTTGCCATATTTTCCGAAAATATGGCAAATATTCAAAAAAACCGCTTGAGTGGTTATTGAAATTATTATTTTAGAGAGTACATAAACTAAACCTACATCTACATAAACTAAATTCACGCATAATTTTGTTTCTGAATTAAATCTGGCTTCAGCGTGTTTATTTAAATACAACGGGACATCCGCGTTTAAGGGATGATTTATATAGTCATTGGAAAATACACAATGGAATACATTATAAAACATTTTACCGTTCCAGTTTAATAATGGATTCATTTGAATAAATTACATTATCGGATGGATAAGCGACACTTCATCGCAATAGTCCGGATTTATCGATTGAATAATTGAATAACCGAATAATGGATTTGGTATGTATATTTGCTAAAATAATGGACTTTTTAAACAATAGAAGAAAAGTGTCGTAAGTCAAAAAAGTTAATTTTAGAGCGAAAACAAACGAATGCATGGTGAATAAGCGAACCCGTCGAAAAGAGATATTAGCGACATCTTGCGGATCTAACTTAAATACTATTTTTTAACAGTTTATAAAATTTTTACTTACGGCACTTTTCTTCTATTTTTTAAAAAAGTCCATTATTTTATCAAATGTATGGATGTTCGATTATTTGTTGATTCAACGTAATATTCTAACGTAAAAATACCACATTTTGACCACTTCTTTGTAGGAGTTATAGTTTTAACCAACACCTCTGCCATAGGTCACCCCAAGTGGTTCGCTACGTTTGGTGACTTAGTAGGGGTGCCCGGGTTCACCGGGTGAGATTTTGTCCAGGTCTCGGCGGTGAATGACCTGGACACACTGAACTTCGCTCCTACTCATACCTTTTTCCGTCTCAGAACTTCCTCGCCTTCCTTTCCTGACTACCTAAAAGAACCTCCACATAGCATCACAAAGACCACGTAGGTCCTGTGGGAAATTATTTTCCCCAGAGCCCACTCTGTAGAACTAATTTAAAAAAAGTGTATTTTTCCTCATGCTTTTTTAAATGTGAACAAGGAATTAGAATCCTGTTAAAAGGTAGTGGGGAGACGAAAGAGATGTGAACGATAAAGGTTGCGAAGTACCGACTATTTGGGTCTGGTCACTAAACACAGCTAAAGCCATTGCAAGCAACGTTTCATTTCTGACTGGTGTTTTTACAGCAGAGCGTTATTGAAAGTTATATTATTTTAAATTAATAAATGATGAAATAACACAAATTATTAAAATTAAAATATTTGAAAAACGCTATGATTTGAATCGGCGACCTTCGGATTGCTAATCGAGAGGATGACCTCTCGACCACGAGGTAAATTTCTTCTTTTGAAAGGCTAAGAATCTTTTGGCAGCTATACATTTTTATAAATTCTTTCAACTTTACAAATTCCACAATTATACTATCTTCTGTTTATTTCATTGGTGTGCGTTAGTATAATATATTTTGCAAAACTAATTATCCGTTTAAAACATTCTCAAACGAAATAATGGACGGAAGCGCTTTGATTTAATTAACTTTGGCAATTTCAGTATATTCTCGTACAATACACGTCATGTAAATTGTTGGTCAAAATTGGTTTAATTTTGATGTGCTGGCGCGTTTAAAACAGCAATATGCTTTATAGCGCTTGGCGAAACAGGACATGCGTTACAACCACCCATTCCTTTACTAACTTCAGTACACTACGCCATGGTACATTCACTTCTATCCTATCTCTGCTGTATCTGGGGCTTTGCCTCAAAGAAATTGATAGCTGACCTGCAGGTAGTTCAAAACCGAGAAATGTTTATGGACTTCCATGGGTCACCCATGTCAGTAGGTAATGAAGACAGTGCCGGATTAGCTCCTAAGCAAATTAAGCAATTGATTAGGGCATCACGTGTTGGGGGGCACCAGAAACAGCACAAAAAAATTGCTAGCCCATTAATGCTGATTGATGCTGCAATCTAGTCTCCTTCAATGGTAGCATTCTTCCAAACAGGTCCTCCATTGATATGCTCGGTATAACTCTAACTGACCAGCTCAGTTACGGGGGCTCCATCGAGGCCAGAGTTAAGGCCAGGGACAGGGCCTGCAGATACTTTAGTAGTACACAACTGATAACCCTGTACAAATCGCAAGTACGCCCCACGGTTGAATTTGATAAACACCCTCGACTCTGTGCAGAAACGGGCGGTCCGCTTGATAGATTCTCCCGTCTTAACAAACGGATTGCAATCTTTAGAGCACAGGAATCGGGTGGGATATCCTTGTTCTATCGGTATTTCAATAGAAGATGCTCCGAGGAGCTCGCGTCATTGATCCCCTCGGCACCGGTGCATAGTCGGGAAACACGCCAAACGTGCGCGCCCAACATATGTACACAGTTGACATTTGTCACATGAGAACGGGACGCATCTACGACTCGTTCTTGTGTTCAACAGCTCGGCTGTGGAACGATTTGCCGTCCTCTGTGTTTCCTCCTTCCTATAACATGGGTCTCTTCAAGACCCACGTTCACTCCTTCCTCTCCTCAAAAAGACCCTCCTCACAGCATCTTTAAAGATGACATAGGCCCTGAGGGAAATTATTTTTCTCAGAGCCTCCTGTGTGGAGTTAATGTAAAAAAAAGGAAAGGCTTGATGCTTTATCAATATTATACAGGGTGTCCAGGGGTAAAGTGAATTAACTTCGGGAGTTGATTCTACGTGATGGTAGGAATAAAAAAGATTAACAACTTTTTCCAAAATTCCAACTTTTTTTCCCATACAAAAAGACGTACCTCCTTAGTGTAAGATACAAACTTACCCGATAAATTTGCTGTGATATCTACACAATTTGACGTTGGATGGTTGTGATTCACCAGTTTCGTAACAGCGTAAAATAATGGTGTTGGCCGCACACGCCGGACTGATTTAATTATTTTACCATAAAAGTACCCATAAAAGTTGTAATTTTGAAAAAAGTTGTTGTCTTTTTTACTTATACTATCTGTAGAATCACCTCCCGAAGTTAAAGCACTTTACCCCGGTCACCCTGTACATATAGAGTCAGATATGCTAAAAACTTTGGACTAAAATAAAATTTCCGTGAGAATTTAATGTCGCACTTCAATAATAAAAATATTTTTTTATTGTACGTAATACCTTACTCCACGTATCTCTTTCGTCCTCCACACATAATTTAAGTTATGTAATGATCCATCTCGTTGTATTAAATACGTAATTTTTTTTTAAGACCGATACTAGTTTGCTTATGGATAGGGGGCCCACAGGCGTGGATTGCTTAGGGCCAAAAAAGTCTTAATCTGGCACTGAATGAAGAGTGTTATTGTCGTGGTGTTAGTTTTTTAAACCCGTTGTTTATAAACACAATAGGATTCCTCGAAGCCTTCTTCGTTCAAATTCACAAAGTTAATATGCAGTTCCTTCAATACCTAAGAATTGGGACCCGGCAGGTGCTAAATCATCATGTGAACGTGTTATTGTAAAAAAAAAATATTTTACGGAAAGTGACCTGAAACCCCTAGCAGTGTAAATGTAGATACTTACATATTCTCTGTTGTCAAAATCAAGTCTGTACGTGACCAGCACGTGCTTCGTCTCTGCTGTGGGAAGTTGTTCGTCCACCACGTGGATTCCCAAGTCGATCTCATACAGGGTCTTTGCTATTTCTATCAATTGACCTGGAACATACTAATAAGTTAGTTACCATCAACAAGGGAAATAAAAATGAACGGAAAAAAAAACAAAACGGAAAAGAAAATTGACAGGTCGGTGAACCAACATATAATATTACATCATTGAAGAGGATAATACTAATTAATCTAAACGTAACATGAAACAGAACCAACAGAAAGAAAAATACATTTTCCCGCCAATAAACATTGAAACCCTGTTAATTTGTTCGTAAGAACGTCAGTCCCGTTTTTCATTCAATTAGACTTTTAGAAAAAGTGGCGACCCTTTTAGAAAAAGTCAATAGGTGTCCCATATAGTTAAAAACCTCTCCAGACCTAGGTTACAAATAAGTTCGTTAGAACTTTGCAGTCATTCTAAAAGATAGCAGCCAAAATATCGGAAAATTTGTTGAAGATAATATTGTTTAATCTGAATTTGTAATATGAGATCGACAACAATTAAGTAAATTAATTAGGGCACAATGGACGAGATGGCTAAGTCCTTAGTTAGCCTCCCGTTTACTACCATTACTTTTGTATTTTCTTTGTCTTGTTCTGTTTCATGTTTTGTTTCGATTTATATCTAGTATTATCTTCATTTTCAATAAATAAAATATTACCTTTAAAATAGCTAGAGAAGCCCTGCCTAGCGCTCCGGTACACCAGCACGGCCCCATCATCGTCCACCTTGGTCAGGTACATGGAAGGGCTCTTCATGCGCGGGTAGGTGAACCTCATGCGCAGGTGGATGTTGTCCACTGACTGCAGGAAGTCGCAGAAGTAGCGTCCTGTAGCCTTGATCATCTCATCGTACCTGGAACATATTATTAACACAAGTTGTGATATTTATGTTGAAAATTGTAAATGGAAGTATAGACAGTTCCGCTTTACTTAACCCCCATTGAATTTCTTTTACCTACGGGAGTTACTTTTCCAAAATCCTGTTTAAATATAACATTAATAGGGACCGAGCATTTCAAACACTCGCTTGATTATTTCTTAGCATCGATGACGCGGGGCTAGTTTACAAGCTAGTAGCCGGCGAATTCACTATCTGCTAGTAAACTTCGTATTGTTCACAATCTATAATAGTAAATATGATTACATTAGTGAATTCGCCGGCTAGTAGCTTGTAAACTCGCTCAATGTAATCGAGGCTTAAGATGATAGACTTCGCTTTTCGGCCCATACAAAAAGGACGCCTGCGAAAAAACACTTTTCTACATCTAAAATTGCACAAAATGAATATATTTTTTTTATAATGCCTTTTAGAGGGTGAAAACTATGTTGGTATGTTTTCGAATTTTCGATGCGTTTCGTATTAACGTAAACATTCACTCTCAAACATGTACGATTTATCAAAAAATATTATTTAAGAAAAAAGTGCAGCTAACTCAACTCTCATAAAGAATTATAAAATTATAAAAAGCTACCGACGTAGCTTCTTCTTTCTAAAAAATATATATTTTTTAAAATTTCAATTTCGTGAAAGGTTCGGTGTAGAAAAGTGTATTCTCCATAAACCCCTTTTCGAGCGATTTCTGTAGGTAAATTTGAGCGTTGTCTCATTCGCACATTTCGCATTCGCATGTATTGTAAGTGTGCGTGAGCTTATTGTGAGCGGGACAGAATGACAGACGCGGGTGTTCCGCGTGTGGTTCAAGGTCTAGCCTCTTGAGAAAGGCAGATGTCACGGATCTCTATTTAACCTATTTTCAACGTGTCTTTTGATAACCCATTAGTCTATAATTATCTGTTGGTTTTTCCCCGATACATTTGTATTGTAAATGTTTCCTCACTGTAATAATTTTATTCTGTTGTCTCCCTCTATATTTATATATAAGCACACATTTTGTAGTTATTGTTTAGTATTAATTTGTACCATGATGATGCTTGAGTAAAGCGAAACTGGTCGGTAAAATAAACTTATTAAAATAGTGGTTTTAAGCAAAACAAATGTTTAATTTTTATTGATTTGTTTTCATTTAATTAAAAATGATGCTACAAAGTAAATTTGCGAAGATTGAATAAGTAAATAAAAATATTTTTTTTTAAATTACACCTGTACCATTTGTGTCGATTTCTAGAGGTGCTCTATCAAGTTTTGTTTCAGACTTGTCTCAAGACATTTTATTTTATGTTTTTACGGTTACTCGAATGTTCCGAAGCTCCATAATTCATGAATAACTGGGAGCTAAGATAGAGATTATGGACGAAAAAGCTTTGGGACTTGATCAAAGAACCCACCGTTCGAGAGTCCTTGTTGCTCCAGCACACAGATTTTCGGCTATGTAGTTAAGATAATATTTGGTTAAGCGGTCGCTGATAGTTTATTGCGTACTTGGAAGCTGTTTAAGTGCTTTTAGGTTGTTTGTATGAAAGATAAGCATACAGCCATTTTAAAATGTAATAAGTAATCTAGACACTAGAACAGTGATGATCAACCTTTTTAGCTGGAGGGCAAATTTATCTACAGAATGACATGGTTAAATTTACAGTCGGCGGTGTCGCATTCTATATTTATTTTCTAAAGCAGTACTTTTGAAGTAAATAATTGTTTACGCACGCTTAACTTGGGGGTAAACTGGCGAGAGCGTTACGAGAGGCGTTATATCCGAACGTTACGGGTGTTACGAACGTTACAGAGGCGAACGATAATAAATTTAAATTAATTTTGAGGTTCATTCCTCACAATCTAATTATAACAATAGTGCTCAAATCCATAGTGATGACGTTGGGAATGGGTGCTGGCATTTACACTGACAATAGTTTTGTTGTTTTTTCTCACATTCTAAATGTTAAAATCTAACTAATAACTAGCACTTTTTCGATTGGAATTCTTTGAATTTCGTGTTGCAAACGTGAATAAACGTCGCTCTCTAACTAGAATCCGCATCAAATCAACAAACCCATTCTAAGCGTAATTCCAATAATAAAATTAATCAAATTTTCGTTTAGAGTGTGCGAACTCAGTGCATCGAAACGACTGATTTGTCACGATGATTGGTAACATTCCAAACGAATTTTCAATATAGATTCTTATACACTGTTGATTGGAATGGTTTTATTCGAGGCCAGGAAGAAAATTAGATTAGATTACAAAAGAAGTTTTTACTTCGGTTGTGTATTCTAAAGCACACTCGTATTTTATAATTATGCTGAATAACAGAATGCTAAAAAACAAGGCGCAGCAGGTGAACATTTTATATTTCCAAGGCCAAACCAAAGATTTTTATCATTCCGAAATATAAAAATTATATTATATTATATTTAAAAAATGCCCACTTAGGTAAATATTGATTTTGGTAGTTGAATAAAATTTATTAAGAAGTCTTTTTTGGTATTTTATTAAACAGAAACTTTCAAAATGCACAAAATATTGATCTCGACAAGAAAAACGCTGTGCTACGAAGGTGATTTTTTTAAAAGTTAAACTTCTTTAGACGCGATATGACGAATAATTCAGGTAATTTTTCCAACGGAAATAACGTTTTCAAACGGAAATCGACGTTCAGATCTGGTACAATTACTGCCACCTGTGTTTGTTCTTATTTTTAAAGGGTTCTCGCCTTCGCTAGAACAGTAATACCTGCCACAAGTCAAATAAAATTTACTTCAACCGCGCGTAAAGGTGAGGCACTCATTTTTTTTCTACGCTTGAGATTTTACCACCAAATTTGTCTTAATAAGAATATGTAAGAAAAATCATATTATTTTGAGCCGCTCATTAAATTTTTGTGGAAAGACTTCAGTTTTCCGGTATTTTACACAAATGGCTAAAAACAACAACTTTTGGAAAACAACAGAAACCATAGAATATTCTATACCGTAATTTATTTTAAATATTTTATTTATTCAAGTGGGAGTACGAAAAGGTCTACGGGCGGCAAGGAATGGACTCGCGAGCCGCAGGTTTCTTATTCCTGCCTAGACATATTAAATAATAAAGGTGCTTGAAAAAATGTTGTTGATTTCTCATCTAAACAAGGCTAAAGAAAATATTTATGATAAAATTGATTTTTAATATATTATACGAGTAATTTAATGATTATTACTAGTAGGCGGCTAGGCGGTGGCAAAACGAAGAATTCCAAGTTGAAAATTCGCAAAAACATCATTCGAAGATATTGAGGTTTGAAGTTTAGAATTGATTTGTTATTACAAAAACATATCATTTCTAAACTTCAAACTTCAATATCTCCGAATGATGTTTTTGCGGATTCGTGACTTGGAATTCTTCGTTTTAATATTATACGATTAATTTAATGATTATTAATTATTACTTACAAAAAGCGTTGTGAGCTGAGTATTCACTCGAGCGCTTTTTGCCAAAATATGGCACTATTTCAAAAACCACGGGTTGCTTTGTTGCCACAATATGGTAAATATTCTCTAGATTCTTTGAAATGTTTTAAAGTTAACGATTTAATACAATTTTTTTTATAAATCCTACGAATATGTGATAATAGACAAAATATAGGTTAATTCATTGGCTATATAGATGTATAATCAGTTTATATGTCTCCATATTTAAATTCGGATGCTGGATTTTTTTAATGTGGGCGGAAAAATTTCCTTTAGCAATCCGAGAAACAAAAGTTTTAAATTGCTCTGTCGCTCCAGTGGGTATTGCTGTCAATTTCTACGTACCCAGATATGCTTCTCAGAGTTAGTAATCCGGAAATTTTTGTCTTTCTTTTATTCAACCAAATAAAAACATAAATATTCATACAATAATTAAATCCAAAAGTTTTTGAATACATTATTTTCTTTGAAGAAGAAGAATTTTCGACCACCAAAACACGGGAATGTGCCTACTAGCATGGTGGTCGAAAAATCCTCAAACCACGTAAATAACAATTTAATGGATAAAGAAAAAAAGAAAAAAATTAATGCCAGTGGTAGTAGAAATTTGATATACCTACCCACCTAAGCTATAATATTTACATTAAATTTTGGTATTCTCAACAAGAAAATAACTTTTTTTCAATTTGATTTTCAGAAACTCTTAAATCATATCCATTCCCATCAATAGAATATTAAATTTCCCATCAAAAATCTTTTAGCCTTTAAAAATCCAATTTCCTTCCATAAATCTTCATCTGTTGTGCCTTTCAATCTATGAGTTCTTTTCATAAACATATTTGAGGCAGGTTTTTGCATCACACCCAACAAAAAGTGAAAATGAATAATAATAAAAGAACATTTGTCCGTATTCAGCCAAGGTGAAGAATATATTTTGACGTTATACGTAATGGCGTTTACATTATGTAGGGCTTACGTTAGAGACATAATTAAAATATATGTATCTTACTATCTTATCTTACTAATATTATAAACGCGAAAGTTTTTATGGATGTATGTGTGTTTGTTACTCTTTCACGCAAAAACCACTCAATGGACTTTAATGAAACTTTACAATAATGTAGATCAGAATAACATATAGGCTACAATTTATAAAGCTAGCTATTTTCCGTATATTATTACAAATAATAATTATTGTTTAATAGAAAATGTCAAAATTTGAGAATAACATTTTGCAAAACAATAATTGTTAAATCAATATTCTATTTTAGAATTTAGAATTTATATTAATTAGTGAATTTATTTGAAGTCCTCGCCTAATACTTTGAATCGAATCAAGAATTATAGATACTTTAAATAAATAGGTTAAGAATTTTGGTATAAACATAGATGGGATCTAGGAAAAGAAAATAGGCTACTCGAAGAACTAATCCTGCGCAGATGAAGTCGCGGGCAGAAGCTAGTACATATATATTATTATATACACGTAGAGTTCGAACTGTCAAGCCAAAACTATGTAACTTTTTTTAAATAATTATGATGGTAAATTTAATGTAATTTTAATCATTGCAGAGCCAAATAATACTAATAAATCGAAATGAAACTTGAAACAGATTAAGACACTGAATAATATAATTAAAAAAATATAAAACTTATTTACACTTTAATTTATTTGATTTATAAAGCCGTCTTCAGACTGCTACAAATTATTCTTAAGACGATAGAATTCGCTTTTCGGCCCATACAAAAAGGATGCCCGGGAAAAAACACTTTTCTACATCGAAAATTGCATGAAACGAGTTTTTTTTTAATTGCTTTCTAGAAGGTAAAAGCAATGTCGGTATGTTTTTAAATTTTATATGCGTTTTATATTAACGTAAACATTCACTGTCAAAAATTTATAATTTATCGGAAAATATCATTTAAGGAAAAAGTGCTGCTAACTCAATTCTCATAAAGAATTACAAAATTATAAAAACATGTTAACATAGCTTTTTCATTTGAGAACATATTTTTTTTTTTAAATTACAATTTCGTGAAATTTTGAGTGTAAAAAAATTATTTTTCCCGAAACCCTTTTTCGAGCGGTTTCTGTAGGTAAATATGAGAGTTGACGGCAGTTGTCCCATTCGTTGCAACTGAGAATCGAACCAAGCATACCTGACTTGCCGGGATAACGCCTCTAAATGACAAATGATTTCAAAAAACGTTACCTACCTGAAGAAACTAAAAAGGAAGGGTTAAAAAATGTTTTGAAAAAGACGTCCTATGATCTGAACCAAACAGTATTTTGAAGAAAAATATTATCGTGAAATAAATAATTTAAAAAAAAAAGTAAGTATGTGTATATACCTAGTGTGAGTAGCTATTCGCTTGTACCCTTGAATTTACCCCTTAAATTAATCTGTGGTAGAAATAATATAACATTTTAAGAATTTCTTATTGTACGTGTAAACCAATATTATATTGAACATTCGTGGAATATTTCCTAATATTTCCCAACGTATTTTGGTAAATTTATAGTCTCGGACGTGTCTAGTCTAGACGTTCAATAAAACTGTTCGTATCTCATATTCACAAACAAAACACTTTACAAGCGGTTAACCAAACTTAATGATAGTATTACGGCAGACCTTGTAACGTTATAAGGATTCAATTATTATTCTTGGAAATCTAATCATTTGCCCGAGACTAAATTGTGTTACTTGTTTGAAAAGGTAGATTCAGACTGGGTCGACGTACGTACGCATCGCTACGCCAAACAATGCTTAGCAACCATACATTTTCTATGAAAATGGCCACAGACATCGCACGTCGCGATGCATGTGGCCAATGTGATTCTAAAACATAAATTTTCATTGAAAATCTAGGGTTGCTCTCTAAGTAGCCCAGATATTGTTAGGCGTAGCGATGCATACGTACGTCGACCCAGTCTGAATCTACTAGCTTTAATGATGTTCTGATCTATACCATATGACTAAATCGATAATTCTTTGTATATCGTTTGTTCAGTTGATTAGTCAGACATCTCCAAAAAATCGAAATTTGAGTTGAGTATGTGTAGTGTATCTAAAAGCTTCCGACTTGTAGACATAGATGGCATTGCTAAGAGCTGTCTTTAGATTCCGCTAGATGGCAGGTAGCCGTAGGAACGAAGACAGCTTTCAGAGAGCGTTCACTGGTACACTAGATTAGATTCCATTTAGCCAGCTTCTAGTTAGCTAATAACATAAAGTATCAGTTATTCCAAGAAGTAATCTCCATCCAAAGTATTGGAGAATCTGTTAGTGTCTGTACTAAATAGCAGAACGCTACATTATGCGATGTGCAGTTATATGTAAAAGTGTGCCCTCTATCTGGTACAATACTCATAAACACTAAATCAATGCACAAAAACTTCTAGTGAATAATTTTTTTTTTATTATTATTTTTTTAAACTTTATTTGAGTTAAGAGCCATTGACCAGCGGTTGAGAATAAAAGTTTAAAAATGCCTGCAACTCTACAGGGAGGTTCCGATGAGAAATATAGATTGTTCCCCGTATCAATTTTTTTAAATTAAAACATTAATATCGATTTATTTCATTCAAAACTTTCTTTATTGTATAGCTACATTCAAGTAAGCGATAAAAATGCTCAAAACACACGATGATAAATTATTAAATATCTTGTACTTCTTGTAAGTATTTTTTGATCATAATTATTTATGATTTTTCAATAATGTCTAAACAAAATAAGTGTGTAAAAACAATCTGAATTATTTTGAAAAATAAACAGATAAGATGGGGTATTTTCGTCGCAAAACACGTTTTGGGATTTATTTTTTAATGATTTTAATTTAACTAAAATTAAAATTTTAAAGTGTCTTCACAAGATTTATTTTGTTGTATGATTATATGATTTGAAATTTGAGTGGTATAATACAGTATGTCGTTTGAAAATTGTACAAATCTGCCAACGACCAACGGTATAACCTTAGTATATTAAAAAAACTTAGTTTTTCAAAACTTACAAATGCGTTTACCAGATAAAATAACAGTCTTTCAAAACCAATTTATGTTTTTTTGTAAAAAAATAGTCAATACGACTAGGATTTGATTTAAAAAGGACTAATTTCCGGTATTCTCTGGTAATACCATCTTTGTAATATTTAAATTAATAAAGACAATATTAGCGAAACTGAATCGAAAATCTGAAACGGAACAATCAGAAAAATATACGTTCTTTTAGGTTCTCTACTATGGTGTTCATTAATTAAAATTTAAAAAAAATGATGTTTTCTGGGTCACTAGTAGGATATTTAAAAATGTCAAAATAATGTACGTGACCGTTGTGTCACCCGGTGTTATTTTATGGTATTGAATATGTAAAACATGCTTAAACAATTTCCCGCATATAATTGAAATTATATAATTGAAAAGGTTTGTAATTACTGATATTTTATTTTGGTAATGTTTTGGTAAAGGAGGGAATATCCCAACATTACTACAATAAAATATCAGTAATCACAAACCTTTTCAATTATATAAATTCATATAGATTCATGATATTTAAAAATATCTTTTTACTATGTATCATCATTCATAATTTTAATAATAAACTTTATAATTACCTATATGTACCTTAACTTAACAAAATAACTTATAATACCTTGAATTAACAAAATAGAAACATTCATCATATAGAGACCATGTTGTGTACCCCTGCCTAAGTTTGTATAAATTCCGTAGCATTAGAATTTCAACTACCAGTCTGAAAATGTCCGTAGCAGGACGAAACCGGTCCTGAGGCCCTAGCACGCTTGCTCTGTAACGATCGGTAGGATAACTATCGGTAACTTCTCATCGTTCCCTACGACAACTGCAGATCGCAAACGAATAGGTGACAGTTCACAATGACTAAGTGTCCTTAATATATACGATATCAACTGTCGTTTGTACGTTTGAGGGAACGATGAGAAGTTACCGACAATCGGTCGGTAACTTCATATCAAGCGACCGTGCTAGCACACCTGGTGTAAATAAACAAGTGGAACAAAGTGAAAAAAAAGTTTAATTTCATATCTAATACAATGGAATTCCACCATGAATTAACAGTTAGAAAACTGAACTCTGTTCCAGTTTAAAATTTTCTTCTTCCTCGATCATTTCTTGAATAGTAAACATGTGTCTTTTTATAGTCTGTTGGGTGGGTGATTATCACCATAAAAATAACGTCAGCATGTAAACTAAGAACATTACAATAAAACGGTGGATTCAACTGTTCGAAAAGTGCTTCATTTATAAAAACCATAATCCACTTCTGTTTACCAGGTCCTATGATTTTACAATGATTGTCCAATTTTAATGTTGTAAAAGTCACACACGTAGGTATATTAATTGCAGACTGTCAGATATGGACAGGTACTTGGATGACAGGTTGAGTGAAGGAATGAGGGAAAATATGTTAGAGGGAGATGCATATTGTAGTTGAATCAACAATATGTATATAATACAACATGCAAATTTTAAGGAATGGGATTATTATAATTTTCTTGTCCATCATTAATATTTTATGTTCACGATGTTCATTCTACCCCGACTCGTGTTTCTTGGAAGTTTTCATTGAAGCCAAATAGGAACGTATTCATTAAAATATGTAATTAAAGACATGATTAATTTTTGGGAATTTATAAATTGGAATAATTTTGCTAATGAAAAATAAATAGTCCTAAAAGATTTGTGTGAGGGTGTAGATACCAAAAAATATTTAAAATTTTAGGTTATTATTCTGAAAAAAATTCGAAGACACTCAAATTAAATATTTTTACAGAGTAAAATACTAATTAAATAAATTATTTTTGAAACATAGCAAAATAATGAAAATAAACAATTGAATATGATATTTTGATAATTCTGATAGTTGAATATAATTATTGCGTACTTGAGGGATGAGTGCTTCTCTCCTAGTCAATTATTTTAATTTCAATACTGTAACTTACAGAGCATTCCAAATTTCATGCCAAAAAACCAATATGTAATGAATGGACTGCAAGTACCGGAAATAAGTACTATATTGAAACCCTTTTACGTAAGCTCTTAAATCAACTCATAATTTTTTTTTTTTATTAGTTCAAAAAAGATACACAATTACAAATAAACTTTATACATTAATTAATTACATAATATATGTGTACGATGTACCCTCATAAATAAGCAGGACTTGTGTGTATGGGGGGGTGTTATTATACTGTTTTTATTTGACATGATTCAGTTCAAGTTTTCAGTATAATTTTTAAGGTGAGTTTTAAATAATTTTATATTAGTATTCTTGTTTCTATTTTTTTATGGTAATCATTTAAAAAAAATTATTCCGAGATATTTATGATTTAACTGTACTATTATTATATTATTATCATTATATATTTAAATTTTACGCCATTCTTGACGGTCCTTGATTTTTTGTTACTTCGCTCTGTATATTGATTTTGTATATTTATTATTTAATTAATACCAATGTCAAAGCGTGAATAATTAAATAAATAAAATAATTTATCATAAAGGCAGTTCCAATACATTTTCAACAAAGTTAATTTTTTTTTTTAAATAGCTCAACACAGCACGCCCCGAGGAAAATAATTTTTCTCAAAGCCTATGTCACCTTCGGGGATTCTGTAAGTGGGGCATTTTTAAAGGAAATAGGGAGAAGATGTTCCGGATAGTAAAAAGGGATGATTGTTGCGTAGGAATCTGGGGATCAGTGTATACAGAAGTGACTGACGTATAAATTTCACCCTCCCTCTGCGGTGCAAAGTGATGGGTCGAGAATCCTGCTGGAGAGGTCAAAATGTCTCCCTCAACCAGTCTCTCCCGATCCTGCCCAACACGCAGTGATTGAGAAGACGCATCCGCCGCCGAGATTAAGACAAACCTCACCCCATGAACTCTGACACACCTGTAAAATTACTAAACGTAGCGAACCATTTGAGATGATCTTAGGTATTGGTGTTGGTTATCCAATAAATGGTTCCCGGGGCGGCGGGATAGTCCGTGATATTTCATTACTTCACTCTGCATTATTGTATCTTGTGTATTTATCCTGTAATATAATAAAATGTAATAACCGAATTGGACCGTGAATAAATAAATAAAAATATATTTAAAAGAGCTGACCCTCCCACGCGTTGCTGTGGCTAACGAAACACAACGCCATCTACTGGATGGTTACATAACCTAGATAACCAAGTGTTGTGTGTTGTGTCAATAAATTAACTCACACCGCCATCTGTCAGAAACTTATGGAACTTACAAATATTTTCAAATAATTGTCCCTTAACAAACATTTAATTCGGAATAATAAATATTTAGGTAAATAGTCGAGATAAAAACTGTCCTATCTTTTAAGTTGGACCAAATTACACACAGTAAGCTATTTCATCAAAATCGGTTAAGTAATTTCGGAGTTTACCTCGGATGAACATTGTGACACGAGATTTTTATACATAAAGATAAAGAAGATAATACGTCATTATCAATTAAGTTCCAACCTAGTAATTGATTTCCCATGACGTGTGAAGTATGACGTAAATACAATGTAACCATAGACTATTTTTAAAACAACGCCTTATAGCGACAACTTCGTGCAATAATCGTCTCGTTGTATTTGGCAAAGCCTTTAATCGGCAACAACACATAATTATTTTTTTTATTATCTGTGTGTTATAATTGATCTCATTGGGCACATTTTTATTCTAGTCACGCGATTTAAATAAACCATGACCTAAGAGGGTTTCTCACCATCCTCTTCATAGCTTATCCATATGATAATGTTTATTTTCGATTAAGATTTACGGTTCATTTATTTATGTCGGAGTTCATTATTCGTTACTCGAAACTATGAATAGTGGCTATACATGGTGTCCGAAACTCGTAGTACAAGCAGGAAACTCGTGAATCTACATCACATTTAGAGTCGATTTTGTGTTACAACTTTTTTTGATTTGAGCTTTCCTTTTCGAATAAATCGAGACGAAAGTTTGAATTTTTTAGGTAAAATCTGAATTTCAAATAGTCAAAATGGTTGTTACTGAATTAATATCAGCTGTTTAATATATTTTAAAATGTGTATAAGCATCGACCCTGCTTAAAAGTTTTTTTAACCCTCTAGTTGCCGATTTTTTTTTTTAATTTTCCAAAATGCGATCGAGATAATTTTTTTTTTTGGGTTCTATATGTGATATACGGGTTTCTTGCTTGTACTATGAGTTTCCGGTCACCGTGTATATTGGATAAGTTTGCCGAGTTTTCTAACTATTAAGCGAGTATTTTATTTTTAATAATATTCGTTATACTATGGATAAGCTATTAGGAGGATGGTGAGAAACCCCCTAAGTCTAAGGCGAACTGAAAACAGTCAACTGGCAAATGTCTTTGTATGACAATGTGATGGCCCGCACACTTCACAATCACTCAAAAACCCGTTGACAATGGTAACGCAAGTAGTGACTAGCGACTCGCACTGCTAATTGTCGTGGTCAGCCGTTGCTAGTTGCCAGCTGCCAGCTGATTGTTCTTTGTCTATAGTTAAACAAGCTTTTTGACCAATCAAGACATAGAAACCAGCCGGTTTTAGTTTGGTTTCAGTTGCCTCGTCAGCGGAGCGCCTAACTAGATATATGAATACGTAACGTGGTATTTTATAGTAAAATGCAATAAATAAAACAAATTAATCGTAATTCTGCAATTGTTTTTTTACTTGCAGAATTTTATTCGTGGATTATATTAGAACTTCATTAGTTGACTGAGCGTACGGTACGCCTCTTAGGAATGGACATAAAAAACTTTCCAAAATAATGTTACTTATAATAATGAAATGTTTTTATAGTATATTTTTGTGAAACGTATTTTATTTTACGTGCCAGAATGTCCAAACCGATATTATTTAATATTATAACACATTTGCAAAGAAATGTGATAAAAAAAATATTTGAAAAAATTATTAAAACCTGGTAGATCTGAAACAACGAAATAGATTTTTATAGAAGGAAGTGAAAATGAAAGTGAATATGTGTTAAGAATAATAATTCTTTTATCATCTTTAAAATATACATAAGGTATTACAAATTAAAAAAAAAATCATCACTTAGAAAACATTTATTACATTTACTTGTTTGAAATTATTTATGTATTTGCTAAAGATTTTTTTTAAGGGATGGGTAGAAATCTGGGGTTCAATGTATTCAGGTCATCCGCCGCCAAGACCTAGACAAACCTCACCCATTGAACCCGGGCAACCCTGTTATATCACCACTTGGGTTGACCTATGGCAAAATATTTTGAAGAATAGTTTATTTGTGCATACATATTTTTTTTACATACGGAATAAATAGTTTCATTTATTTAATTATTAATATTTAGGAAATCAACAGTTGAATACTATCATTATGTCAGGTAAATGTAGGTACCAATTCATTGTGTATGTAACAATATTACAGGACCTTTATTAACGAAAAAATATTCGTTTGAACTACATCAAAACCCCCTGGAATTTAGTTCTGCAAATTCAGTACAACTTAACTTTTAAATTCTATTCTATTGCTCACTGGCGACAAAATAATCATAAATATTTTATTTCACACTGTCATTCCACAATAACGCTCCTGGCGGGTAGGCAAAATACAGAACTTCGCACGTTTCGTTACTTTATTCATGTTTATTAAAAATGTATGGTTAATATTACCATGAAAGATTTTTTTTCTAGTTTATAGTAGTAAAAGTGTCTGGAGAAAACACTTTTACTTTTCAACAATACGGAAGTTCAAGTTCTGAAATCTCTTTGTATTTTGAACACAGCCTTTGCTTCGGTTTTTTAGATGGAATCCCGATACAATATTGTATTTCTCGACAGAATTAAGTTTTTGTACGGAAAAAATACGGTATAATGTAAAAATTGTAACAACATTTATTAAGTTGGGAAGACTTCGGTGGCTGGGTCATGTGGGGAGAATGACCGAGCATCAAGCACCGAAGTCTCTGCTAAAATCTAGACCTGTAGGGCGAAGAGCCTGGGAAGGCCAACATTAAGATGGAGCGACAACGTCCTCAAAGACCTGTACACCTTGGAGCTTCGAAACTGGAAAGAGCTGGTACAAAACAGAAATGAGTGGAGGAAGACTCTTGACGAGGTCAAGACCCACCACGGGTTGTAGAGCCAATTATGATGATGATGAATGTAAAAATTGTAAAAAATGAAAATATACAACTCTTGATTTCCCAAATATTAATAAATACATAAATTATACTATTTGTACATATTCCAAATCTAAAAACGTATGTACGCACAAACAAACAATTCTTATTAATTTTTTGCCATAGTTCATTCGAAGTGGTTTAGTGATTTAACAGGGGTGCCCGGTTTCACGGGGTTTATCTAGGTTTGTCTAGGTTTTTGCGGCGGATGTTCTGGGCGCACTGAACCCCAGATTCCTACCAACCTCTCGTACCTTTTTCCATCTCCCAGAAATTTCTCTTCTTACCCAAAGATGACATAGGCTCTGAGGGAAATTATTTACAGTCCTCCTCAATAGGATTTTCTGATCTGAGGCGGCCTATAGTAGTTTTTAAATTTTGGTACTGATTATCTAGATGTGTTTACATTGTCTTCATAACGTTTACAACATAATTATCACTCAGTTCTCTCAGCTGAGTTTTAACTTTAGTTTTAGACATACTATTTTCTGTTCTTATTTTGTTTCCTTTGGTTAGGCATCATTTGCGTCATATGGTTTCGCACCATGCAATATAATATTTCTCTGTCAAAAATATGTAACAAATTGGGAACAACCTGTAGAATATTAGGCCATTTTAAAATTTTTCCATATGAACGATCGTTATTGCGCTATTATAAAATAGCGTTAAACGCATTCTCGCTGCGTTTTAGCTATTAAACAAATCGTGATCATTTGTCAAGTATAAAGGCAAGTGGTTTAAATATTGAGATGCGGTATAATTTAGAGTTATAATTCATGTTCTGTCAGGTCAGAAAATTTTTGCTTTCCAATATAATTCAAATAAACGGAATATTTCTGAATATATCCGAAAACTACAAACTGTTTTTGAAAGGTGACAGAATATGTTTTCTTATTAGAAATAAACATATTATTTCTGGAATATAATTTATTTTTCATAAATTAAAAAAAAATGGCTCATCTTTATTTTATTTTTATATTGGTGAAAACGAAAAAAGAAAATACACACATATTTCATTAGGAAAGTTAATAATAAACGTTATTACTACTTCGTTTCACTAAAAATATTGAATAAAAAATCCTCGGAATTTAATACATTTATCTCAAACTGCTTTTGGTAACTTGGATTTCATAAAAATTTTAAATGGTTAAATTCTAGATAGCGTGTAGTTTTCTCTTTCTAATACAGTTTAGATCATATTACAGTTAGGGGGAAACAACGATTTATAAGTTATCATGTTGTTTCTGTGAATCCTTTCCAGTTACTTGCCATCCAATTTATACACATTCACTTTAGTTGTAAGTATTTATTATTTTTAATATTGTTATTATTGCTATTATGTAGTGAATATAAAATTTACAGTACATTATGTTTTGAAATTTAGCTGGTTATTATTATATTAGTTACCTTTAAATCGTTATTTATTGGTGTTCTTCTATTATTTTTTTATTCAATATTTACAACACTGTATTTTTTGTAAATATGTCTGCCCACGGGTACATGAATGACCCTTATTTTTTATTATTTTTTATATATTTTTAAATGTGAAAATCTGTTATTAGATTTAATTTTTATTATTATGTTTATTAAATGTAAATAATCTGTTGATTTTCGTAAATAAGTAAATAAATATGAGGCATTTATAAACTTAGTTGTGATGATTGTCCAGCCACATTAGACAAACATCACGTAATGTAAAACTTAGAACAAAATAACACTTAAGATGCTTAACTAGTTTTCAGAGTTCGCGGATCATTTAATTAGTAAAGATCATAATTTTAACCACGATTAAGGAATTAAAGTCCTACATAAGAACGGAATAATTTGAATAAAATTAAATAAATTAAAATTTGGAAGCTTTAGAAATAAAAAAAATCAGTAAATTCAAATGAAGAAATCATTAATAACCAACTAAATTTAACCTTCAATCCAATTTTAAGTATGTTCCCCATGTCTTCACTTATCCCCCATTCCTCTCCTCCCTCCAGCAACTGACGCTCTGTCCCACTCTTGTATACTGTCCCTTTCTTTCATAACATTGTGTATATATATGTGCACTTCTGTATTTGCAGACATTATTTTTGTAACAGTCCTGATGATGGTACGGAGGTATTGAAACCGGTAGACGTTAAATAAAAATAAAGTGACTTAAAACAAAGCATTTTCTTTTCATTTATTTAAATAAATATGAGACTCAGGCTGGGACAAATTTGGTCTCCTGTGATTTTACGAGCTAATCTTGATATTATCGGCGAATCCATCTGTATTTAACCTTTACTTATGCATACATTGTGTTGGTGGTAGAGAACAACAATGCGCATAATACTTTTGGCTGGTTGTCGGTGAGTTGCCTGCAATAACACGACGGAGTCAATTTATATCTTGAAGGGAAAATTATATACTTTGCGTGTGTGCAGTGTACATGTAATAGCCCTGTCACTAACTGGATATTATTTATAATTTGTTCATTTTATATTTGTACGTTTTACATGTGTAATTTAATATGAAAGTTGCAGAGGCATGGATCATTTATACTAACTATCAACTATTTTTGTAATACAAGCATGTACGTTTATGAAACGTACTGTCTATCTCTAAGAAATAAATAAACAAATTACCCAATATTGGTGAAATATCTGACGAAGCACCTGCCGAAGAAACCCATGAAGATGTCCGGTGAAGAGCCAGTGGACTTGGCCAGGGCGGCTGCCAATTGGGGCATCAGCTCATCAGGATATTGCTGAAAGAAGGACAAGCGTTGTTATTTATTTTATTAATTTATTTTTTTGTGATTCACATCAACAAATACAATTACAATAAGCATGGTTTATGGTAGATTCAGACTGGGTCGACGTACGTGCCCATCGCTACGCCTAACAATATCTGGACTGCTTAGCAACCATAGATTTTCAATGAAAATTTATGTTTTAGAATCACATTGGCCACACGCATCGCGACGTGCGATGTCTGTGGCCATTTTCATAGAAAATGTATGGGTTGCTAAGCATTGTTTGAGTAGCGATGCGTACGTACGTCGTCCAGTCTGAACCTACCATTATACTATCACTAATTAAAGACAAACACAGCATTGATAACATAATATTCTTTAAAAGTATTAGCAACATTCTAGTGAGTATATTTTACCTTCACTCAGCAAGTTAGATACGTACTTGTACATATATGTATACCACTTGTTGTTTATTTTTGGGATATTATGTCGTGTTACGCTAACTCCTTCTTTAGCCGACGTTTTGGACAATATTACAGTGTACATCATCAGGGCAGATGTGTATAGATGTGTACTAATGTTTAAGACAAGGTTTTATGCATAGCACAAAGGGTAACAATTATTATAAGCAATAATTATTAGCCTGTTATTAGGTTCGAGTCCCGTCAGCGGCGTGTATCTTTTCTCGGGAGGTTTTTTAAATGTGGATGAGTGTTTCAGGCTAATAATTATTGCTTATAATAATTGTTAGTATATTTAATAATTTTATAATTATTGAGAAGACCCTACATAAAGTTTGCCTATGGTAGAGGCAAACGTTATACTACTTTATATTTATGACAACATGTAAAATAATGAAGATATTATAATAACTTTGTATTTTAAAATTCGCCAAAAATAAAACTGCTCCTGGCGCCATTTGGTTCATCTTTTTAGAACGATATTCCCCCTTTTCACCCCTATTCTTTCCGCAACACAAATCTCTATTATTAGAAAAGCCATATCTCTACTGACTTCTGTCATTTGAGACACTTGAGTTGGCATCACATACCACCCAAAAAAAAATTATGTAAACTAAAAGAAAAAAACCTGGGTTGGTATGACGTAGGTTTAACACTTCAACTCCCTGCTTTCTCCTTAGGGGAATGGTAACCGTGATAATATGTATTTATAGATGTAGATAAATATTACCTTTTTGGTTTAAACTGGTTTCAGAGCAATTATTTATTCACGAGATATCGAAATTTTCATTATACCGTTGGGAAATATTTGCTGGAAAGTATCTCAATTTCTGGGAATTAAGCATAAATTATGCATAAATTCCGGTCAAATGGTTACATTTTGAGAGCTTTTAGGATACAATAGAAAGGTTTTCCTTAAAACATTCGGGAAAGATATAGTTTGGGTATGGGGACGTATGGAGTTCAAATTGATCAGCTTTAAATTGCGAGGTGAAAAAACAAGGAGTTGCTGTAGTGCGAAGTTCCCGATAAAGGTGCAGCCGCTTGATAACAAACCAATTAATTTATTATATATGTATTGGATTTCAAATTATTTTAGCTTTAAATTACGAGGTTATAAATCAAGGAGTTGCTGTAGGGCGAGGATCGTAATAAAGAGCTTCTAGTTGCAAAGGGCTCATTTTTATTAATCGCAGTCGTGTAGAAACAAATTGGGCTGAGACCAATTTTTTCAGTTTTTAGTATGGGGATATGAAAAACATCATTTTTTGTATTTCTTGGGCATTAACTATGTAACCATTTCTAGACATTTTGTTTTTAAGAGTTTTATTTTCCACGTACATTTGTTTTTCTTTTTTATTATTTAACTGCTACCAGTTTCGACACATCCGTGTCATTCACTACACAAATGTACATGGAAAATAAAACTCTTTAAAAAAACGATAATTAGCTGAGTTCA
Organism: Limnephilus auricula; assembly: GCA_951813805.1. Taxonomy (NCBI): domain Eukaryota; kingdom Metazoa; phylum Arthropoda; class Insecta; order Trichoptera; family Limnephilidae; genus Limnephilus; species Limnephilus auricula. The sequence goes on along the minus strand of OX638403.1, from coordinate 31,741,029 downwards.
AACTGACAATAGGTATTTTAGTAAAAAGACAAAAACTTAGTTTATATCATTTTATACACAATATATATGTTTTGAGAATAATGTTCACATCACCAGAATTAAATGTACACATTTAATGTTCGTGAACATTGTTCACGAAACATGAAGGTTGTGTATAAATAAATAAAGTCTTTTTATTAAAATAAATAATGCCAGCATAGAGTGAAAACCTTTCGGAAGAAGTTTTCTTCGAAAAATTGAGAATAGGTATTAAATCAGTTTTTTTTAAGTTACAAGTACCATAAAATTATCTTTTTCAAGTTGCACAGAGCTCAAATCAATCGTTTTTAGAGTTGTGCGGGATTCACATAAAACACTTAAAATCCTGAAATTTGATTTATTTTATTTTACATCCTATTTTACACTCTCATAGGGCTTTTACATTGGGTACATAATATTTACATAACAGTTAATAATAAACAACAGGTTGAAAATATTAAATATGTTTTAAGCTCCGAAATTGTTACAATAAATATTTGCATATCTTTTTTTGCTGTAAGCAAGGAATTGGCGAGTTTGCTACAAATTTGTTTGGGAATAGTGAGAATGAAATAGGTCCAAAAAAATCCCAGCCATATCGGATATTAAGTTACGTACTTGACTTACTTTAACCAGTGATTCCTGGCATTATTTGCAGTTATTTTTTTTTAATTAATTTTTTATCTCCGGTGACTCTTTAAATGTCTTTTTTTTCTTCTTCTCAAAATATTTTTTTTTTACATTTCGTCACCAGTCACTCAGCCGAGTAACAAAACAACCCTCACCCACCCCTAACTGTCTTAATACATGTCTAGGGTCTAGGAAAAATCAAGTACATGTTTAGAGTCTTTCAATAGGGAAGCTCGTACTTTGTTTGGTTATATCAGCCATGGTGTTGAAGTGAAAACTATCAAATTTATTGTCAATTACTTAGTAGTGTATGGCAAAGTAACATGGAAGGTTACAGCGCTGAAAAATGTGTGAAAATCATCAAATTTGAGATTTGATAAATAAAAGCATGGTTATCGGCGACGGCAACCTAAATCGTGCGATTTAACGCCTTTAGACTATTTCTTTGGGGCTCCCTTAAATCGCAGGTCTCTGCAAATAAACCACAAACAATTGACGCCCTCAAAGTCAACATAGCAAACGTCATCAAGCAAATTCAGCCAGATGGATGTGTTTATTTTTTAAGTACTTATTTACTGAGTTAGTTTTCATTTTCTGGCAACATTGACAGCTCTATCTGCTGGTAATGTAGAAACAGTTTGAATTAGTCGGTAAAGAAGATTTCTTAGGAAAGGGTCATTATTTGCTTGTGTCAGCTTGTGTCATTTAGGATTTCATATAAATATCAATGTTTTGTTTTTTGCTGGTCATTCTTAACCAAATTTAGTAAAACAGCAAGGTCTGTGATAATCTGGAGGAATCTATTGAAGCCGGGTAGTAAATATTTATTGTAACAGTGAATGTATTGTAAAAGTGCAAATAAAAAACAGTGTCAAGCAACAAATGTTTTTAATGAAGGAAGTCCAAATCATTTGAACTGAAGGAAGGAACCCCTACTAATTTATCAGTGTGCGACAAAGTTATTGAAATTTGGACCTCCCCAATACGTGCCATTAAGCAAAGCCCCGGCAGACATTTGAACAATCTTGTATTTTCACTGATTGCCATAAAATATATTCAAAAATATGTATTTATCACAATATGTTTTATTTACATTTTAAATTTAAGCCGAAATTTAATTGAAAAACCCTGCAAAATTTAACATTTAAATGGCCGTGCGGTAAGCAGAAATGCTACGATTAAATTCTACATTCGTACGAATTTTTCTAAAGTAACAACCACGGAACAGCAGTGTCAACTACGCCGAGGCTCGAAGTTTTTAATTAATTTGAAAACTTTTTGTAAATTTGTTCACAAACTAATTTTGTTACATTCTTAATTTAGTTAGACTGAAAAGCGTAAAGATTACTGTCTGGATTGTAAAGTGGGTCAAATCTCGGTTCTGAAAAAACAGGTAGATTATACCGAGAATGAGACAAAGTCATTGTCTCACTGGTAGATAACACTTCAAACACACAATTGAGTCAAGTATCTACTCATTATGGGTAGAAACGCACCAAGGAAGTTGACTAACTAACCATCAATCCATTTCCCAAAGGAGTAAGCAGAGAGGATGGACCACCAATTAACTCTGTCTTATCACATACTCCGTGCTTCATTCACACTTATACATTGTCTCATTTAAAAAATTAACATAGTGAAGTTTATTAAAAGGACTGGTTAACGGTTCAGGGATTTCGGTGAAGCGTTTATGAGAACTATTGTTTACTATGTACGTTTAGGAATGAAACAGTTATTTAAGAGATAAATACTCCTATTCGTATATTATGATAAACCAATTAAGTTACTTTAATCGCATAAATTTGATATTGGGGATTCCAAATGACTAAGGTAATGATTATAGGCCTGTTCTAAAATTTGTTTTATATGAACCTTGTATAGCATTTTAGAATCTAGTAAATCTCCGAAATCGCTGGTTTTTTCTGCTCTTGCAAAGGTAAATGGTTCAAATAATATATTATATTATAAGTATTATTAAGTGTCCTTACTGTGTACAGCAGTGCTCCGCAACCTTTTCTCACCTACGACACACCAAAATTCTTCCTAGAATTACGCGGCACACCAAAAGCTAAGATATATAGGTATTAAATTGATACAACATTTTACAATAATTTTTAGTTTTTTATTTGAAAAGTATACATACATATAACTATAACTTATTTTTTACGCAATATTAATAATTATTATAAATTCTTTATCAAGTATGTTTCTTCCGCCACCCTTCAAATTATTAGTATCTATTAATGTTAGAATTCGTTGTTTTTTATATTCCATTGAAGCGAACGCTTGGGTTTAGAGGTGGAGTGAGCATTATGATAAAAAAATCATTTGGTCTTAATTATGCTTTAAGTAAAACGGACAATACAAATTATGAATGAAGCATTATTCTCAAACAAAGTCTCTTCATTCGAAAACCTACAAAATGTCCTGAAAATTCCAGTGTAAGGACGACTTTTTACCATATTGAATTTTTGTGAGCTTTGCGAAAAAAATATGATGATAACTTATGATTAATTCTTTATTTTTAACAATTTTCACATTAATGCCGTTAGTGTTTAATGACATAATTCATGTTTTTTTTAAATACATCTATTTGAATTTTGATTTCGTTTTCGTAAAAGAATTTTTGCAGTTATGAAATGGAAATTAACCCACTTCCCGACATCCGGTAGAGCTGAAACTAAACAGAGAGACTCAACAATTTAAAAGACATATTAAAATTTTACCGCAGTTTTGGAACATTTCCAGGGGAGAAATTTTCAAAACTCAGTCAAACCAATAGCTATAAAACCAATTAAAAATAGAAGCTAACTAAACTAATGTGATACCTGCGCTTGTTTCAATGAACACAAAAGTTTTATATTCGGCTAGATTTTTGACAGCGCAACCCGAAGTTCTTGGTCAAGACCTTTTAAGCATGACCGCTTATCATTTTTGATTAATACAAGCGTTGAAAAACTTTGCTCACATAAATATGTTGTCGAAAATGGAAGTAGTGTTAAGATTGCTTTGTCGGGAATGCGAGGATATTCTTTTTTAACGTAAATCCAGAAAACATCTAATGGAACTTCGGAGAAGTGAAGTTTTAGAATCATTGAATTTGACCGCGGCACACCTGTATCCAGCTCACGGCACACCAGTGTGCCACGGCACACCGGTTGCGGAACACTGGTGTACAGGATATATATAAATATATAACAATACATTATGTACATTAAGAAATAATTGATTATTTTTGCAATATTCATTAATCCTGTTTACGTCTTCTTGTAACTTATTGCAATCATCTATAAAGCTACACATTTTTGTTTAATTTATTGAAATATTCGTTGCCAAACGTATTATCGTTATTAATTTTCGGTATACATCATTAAGACAGATGTGTCTCACACGCGTCTGAAGAATGAAGAAGCGTAACACTGCACCCAAAAATTAATTACTTTATTCATCTAAGTCTGAATAAAAAACAAGTTGGCCAACTCTTTTTTTTGGTACAAAATATAAACATATCCATTTTATTAACACACTCTTATAAATTCTCATATGAATTTTCAAAGGGTTCGGATATTTATTTATCGGTGAAAAGCAGCGAAACAATATCACATAGTCCTGGGGGTAAACTTGGCGCGTGCTCCCATCGCTTTGTATGTGAGTACGCCCTTATCTGGGTTATATCACACCACAAGGGTTAACTCGCTGTTCCGGATCGAGAGAGGAAAACTTGCAGGTAGGTAATATAGTTTTAAGACTGTGAATATAAAAGCTATTTATGTCGAACAGAATATGAATTTCCTACATTCTGAAATTTAGGTTCAAAAAACATTCTACACACCCGTATTTTAGTCAAATAATGTACTCGAAAAGCGGTTGATCTTTAATACATTATCTTCTTCTTACTTAATATTCCAGGTTTTTCTCTTTATATGTTTGCAGGTAGTTGTTGATTGATCAACAAAAGAATGCCGAGTTTTATTTACATTTGTATCTGAGCTGAATTGTGTATTTCTATTTTGTTGTAATATTGTGAGACGCAGGTAACATTTTTGTGATTTCATTGTTTAACATTATTAATTTATTTGTTCGTATGAAGCAGTTACTTTGATTACTTTGGTTACCACTCTTATTTTTTTATACTTTATGCAGACCGGGTTTCGCTACAACCGTAGCTTCTTCAGGGCGGTATAATCTCTACTGTAGTAGTAGAGATTACACTGTAGTACTCTAGTAGAGATTATACTGCCCTGAAGCTTATTGTTGTTGTTGATAGTTGTTTTGTTATTGTTATTATAAAAAGTTAATTTAATAAAAATTGTTCTTTGTAATTGTTATTTTGATAAATATATTTGAAAAGGTTAATTGTTTTGGATTTTATTTTGTAATTAATATCTTATTATATAATAGCAAAACCCGGTCGGCATAAAGAATAAAAAAATGAAAGTGGTGTATATAAAGTTATTGTTTTAATTTAAATTATTAATTTACACTGCTTTTATATCTGCAAAATATTTATTACCTTTTCTGGAAGATAAAAAAAGTTAGCGCTTTTTACTTTGAACAAGAGTTAGAAATTATATATATTTGTTTTACAGACCTAATGAGGCTATCATACCTGGGCAGTATTTGTGGTCTGTATAATATACTAGCTGACCCAGCCCCGCGTTGCTGTGACTAACGAAACACAACGCCATCTACTGGATGTTTACGTAACCTAGATAACCAAATTTTGTGTCAATAAATTAACTCATACCTCCATAAATTAAATAAACATAAATTGTTTTTAATAGAGACGTTCATAACTATGAAACAAGAAATATAAACAGAATTCGATTGCCACAAATGAAGAAATCAAAATCACAGAACTGCATAATGTACAGAGGACTAAAGATGTATGATGAAATGCCTGAAACTATGAAGAATGAAGAAAGAATGAATGTATTTAAAAAGAAATGTTATGATTACTGTAAAAATATTTAAATTTATCAAATGAAATGTTACATTGTGCTTATTAGTTTATATTCATGTAGTATAAACTAACTCAATAATAATAAAAAAAAAAATAAAAAAAAATCTGTCAGAAACTTTTGGAACTTATAAATAATTTCAAATAATAGTCCCATAACAAACAATTAATGAACATTTAATTCGCAATAATAAACAGTGTGACATTTTCGACTTTATGTGGTTACATTTTTGATTTCATGTATGTGGTTACATTTTCGACTTCATGTATGTGGTGACATTTTCGACTTTATGTATGTGACATTTTCCTTAACCTTTAAATGAACGAATTCCCTTATAGAAAAATGTAGGAAAAAATAATAAAATTGACAACTTTGGCATCAACGCGAAATCGCACAAAAAATCAACAAGAAAGCTAATATAATATTTTAATTAATGAAGATAATATTAGCGAAACTCAATCGATAATCTGAAACAGAAAAATCAGAAAAAGATACGGATACATCTGGGACTCAAACCCAACACCTTCGGCTTTCCTTGAGCATCTGCCCGGAAAGCCGAAGGCCCTGGGTTCGAGTCCCAAATGTATCCGTTTCTTTTTCTGATTTTTCTGTTTCAGATTTTCGATGAAGTTTCGCTAATATTATCTTAATTAATTAAAATATTATAATTTAAGGTTTAACTCATTAAGATGCAGCTATACGCCAAATCACTATTTAGATTTATCTTTACTACGAATCGGTTTACATTATGAATATAAAAAAAATATGTCGTAGATACATTGAAGCTCATTAGATAAATATGAAGTTATATAAGAAACAACTTTTTAAAAATACCCCTTTATGGCTAAGATTGTTTTTGAATCGTTCCATTGACTTTTTTCACATTCTTGTAAAAATTTTCATAAAAAAAATATAAACAACTTTGGCGCTACTTTCCCCCTGCACATAAGAATACGCGGAGTTTTGAAGGGGCAAGAAGTCAAATATTTCTGGCGTTTATATTCCTCTTAAGTTAAAAATAAGAATTAGAACAAATAAGCCATTGCTTAAGAGATGAAAAGTTAAACGGGGGGTAAATTGTGATTTTTTCGCTCAAAAAGCATACTGGGAAATATAATATGTCATAAACGGTAAACTGTCTAATATCAGACTTAGAAATAATGACTTCTATTTGGATATTGTTGAAAGGGGGACGTTACCTATAAGTTTTGTTTGTTCAAAGAAATTTTTAATGATACTGCCATTAGAAGTTTTTAAAAAGTTTTGTATGAAAACGAAATAGGCATTATCCCGATAAGGAATCATTTCCATGTAATTTAGTAGAAATGCGATGTTCGGAAAAATGTTTTTTCTTTTTTAAGTGTGGGTTTTTTTTCCTTAATCTGCCTTTCAAAATGAGCTCTTTGTTTTCGAGGGGTGTGCCTTCAAATTAGTAGGTTGTCACGTGCACACGCCAAAGGCATAGAGTTCATGGAACAGTGACAAATTCAGTCTAAATATGTAGTCACGTAATTTATAATGTACTACGTTAAACGTCATACGGGGCGACTTTGATCATCGCGGATATCCTCATAATTCTCGCTACCACTCAGAAATTACTTGAGTCCTCACCTCGAAAATAAATTTCAAATTAGTTGATTTCGAGATGTATTTTTAGAATAAATAAAAAAAATTGTTAATTTTTTATTAAATATTTTTGTGTCAAAAGGAAGTGAGGTGATAAAATTGTTTATTAGACATTTATATGATCAAGTAAGAGTTTTTTTACGTTATCCGTGATAGCACAGTTTTCACATTAAAAACATATCATTTACAAATTTTAATATTTATTTGTAATATTAGAATTTAAAATCGTATTCCATTTTCTTTTAAAAACAATTTTTAGTATTCAGCTACTTTCAGAAATAATACAAATTTTTTATCAATCTGACAGTTTATTAGGACCAAAACATTAGCAAAGGCGATAGACCCGAGTGGTTAAATATATTACTGATTGTGGAACTGTGAAGCTGTTCTGTAGATATTTTCGGTCGGAGAAAACGGAAAAAATATTATAAAAACGATTATACCTAATAGTTTCGTGAAATTTATATTATACCTATATATGTATCGTTACATTATATAACTACATGACTCTTTGAATGCGTCTTTTTAAAATAAAAAAGGGCGTCTTAGTCGCTCCACTCGCAAATAGGTGATTGTGACCACCATTTTTTGATCCCAAAACACATATATATATACACATAAATTAATTTCATACTTTTGAAAGTAGTTTTAAGTATTCATATCATTGCAAATAATCAAAGCGTAAAAATAATAAAGGAAATATATTCTTTAAATTGATAATATATAAACTTTATAAATAAATGGAAATCCATTAAAAACAATGAGTCCATTATCAATAAACAAAAAATATTATCTTATAGTCCAATCTTAAATATGTTCCCTTTCAATGTTCGTTCTGTTTCCTCCTGACTCGTCATTAAATCCCAGCCACTCTCCCACCCCTGCCACAACACTTAGTAATACATTGTAACCTCCCACTATTTTGTGATTGTCAAGTCATTATATGTTTGCCCTGAGGAAGGAACGGTCGTTCCGAAACCGCTCGGCGTTAATACAATATATAAACGGTTCTAACAAAGTGATATTGTTTTATTATTATGATTTTATAAAAATAGTTATTTAGTTTTCAAGTTGAAAAACGATCAAAGTTGCCCTATTTTACGATTTTTTTTTAATGAAACATGTAGGCTCACTGAAGAGATTAACCGATAGAAATTAGTTGTGGGCGTATGTGTGTGCCCGAAATAAGCTCAACTTTTCCTTCCTCCGTTCAAAATTTTCAAATTTCAGAATTCTTTCTTAATCAGAAAAAACATATTCAATGGCCTGTCAGGATTCTAAAAATCGAAAAGTCTTCAATAAACTGCCAACATTAGTTTTCCATAAAGTCGAAATAGATCACAATTCTAGGGATCATTAAATTTGTTCTGTGAGGCAGTAACATTAGTTCCATTATCGCTTCGCAGATTTCGAAGGAAAATTCAACGCCAAAATATAATAATGTAGTAACAGTAATATAGTTAGTTGACATATTAACGCTCTGTTGACTTTAGTAACCACATTTGAACGTGAATTGCTAGGCACCTGAAATAACCTTTGTTAGGGCAAAAGTGTAAATCTGACTGAGAGATTACTCCATCTAATGACAGCCGGCGTAGTCCAAGGGCAAGGCTAGTCGGAAGGTCGCAGGTTCGAACCCAGCGTGCGCAAATAAATTTTATTTGATTAATTTGTATTCTTTCACAATTAATTAATTAAAAATAATATATACTATATTTGCGCCACGTTCCAGAGTGGAAGATACTCTCAGTATCGCCCTGGTGTAAGATCACCATTCAAAATTAAAATGTTGCTTGAAATGGTTTTAGCCGTGATCAGTGACTAGATCTGAATAGCCAAGTACATCCCCACTTTCATCTTTCTCATCTTCTTCCCTTCCACGCTTACCTTCAGCCTCACAACATACCCCAATTGGGGATGCCATAGTCCCACTGGCTCCAGACGGGAGCAGTTGGGACTCTTGACACCATAAAAAAAACCTCGGGCCTAATGTTCCTAAATACGGTCCTGATAATTAATGGAGATAAGGACTTGCCTGATGTGTATTGAATACTGTGTGTCTGCAACCAACTTCGTCCAGCGCCATTTTCCATATTTCCTCGCCGTACTCCAACTGCAAAAAAGAAAACATTAGATTATTTTAATTTATTTATTTAACTATTGCTTTAAAATTGATAAATCAGTTCCACTGGAGCGACAGAGCAATTAAAATATTTTTTCTCGGATTGCTAAAGAAAAATTTTCCGCCCACATTAAAAAAATCATACCTCCGAATTTGAATATGGAGACATACAAACTGATTATAGTTCTATGTAGCCAATGAATTCTCTTTTGCTTGTTATCACATATTTGTAGGATTTATAAAAAATACATAATTAAATCTTTAACCTTAATTTTGTTATATTTTGAAGGTACAATATATTATATAGTTGTTTTAATAAAATATATACTTTTTTTAATTTGCCACATTTTGGCAACAAAGCAATCCGAGGTTTTGGAAATAGTGCCGTAATGTGGCAAAAATCTCTCGAGTGGTTAAAGATTCAAGACCATTTACAAAATAACTGAAAGTGTTTATTGTTATGAAGTTAAATTTGTAGAAGGAGCTCCAAGTATTTCTTTTGTATATTCAATAATATTATTATTCAATTTAATTAAAGGGTAATAAATAACAATGAATAAATTTCGACAAATTTACTTAGAAATCATTTAGAAAAATAAAAGCAAATTTATTACCATTTTAAGTAGGTACCTACTTACAGACATAATATAATTATATCGTCTGTAAGTGGCTTTACTACAGTTTGATAATGACTTCAGAAGGCGAAACAGCTGTTACGCGTAATAATAATTACACAGGAGAACTTGTTTATAAAAAAAACTTTTCCTATAATAAAGTAAATAAGTAACTAACTAACCACCACGCCTGTTCCCCGCAGGGGTAAGCAGAAAGGACGGACTGCCAAACAACTCGGTCTTGGCATACACTCCTTGCCTCATTCACATTCATACATCTTCTCATACATACTCTTCTATTATTCTGACTCTTGACATGGCACGACTCAAGTATCTGATTCACTTGATCGTGCCACGTCTTCCTTCGGCGTCCGCGGCTTCTTCTACCATTTACATTCACGTCATAAATTCTCTTTATACTCCTTTTTTCATTCATTCGCTCAGCATGCCCAAACCATCTAAGCATCCCTTTCTTAATCTTACTTATTACGCCTTGCATTCTTTTCGAATCTCCACATTCTTCACACGATCATACATGGTTTTTCCACACATACGCTTTAGGGAATTCATTTCTACAGCATTCAGTCTACTTTCATCCTTTCTCTGCCAGTTCCATACTTTACTGCCATACATCAGGTTAGGTACTCCATTGTGGACTGCTAGCTTTGCCTCTGTGGACAGCTTTTTGTTGGCTCCAACGGCGTTCAGTCCCATATTAATGCATTCACCCTTCTTTTAATATCCCTATCAGTCTTCCCATCCCTCGTAAATATACTTCCCAAATACACAAACTCATTCACCTGCTCCAAACATTCATCATTCACAACTCTATTGCACACTGTTTTCTTACTCTCTCTTTCAAACACCATGCCTTTAGACTTACTTAAATTCATCATTAATTCATTCTTCATACATACTTCGTTCATCCTAGATACGAGAGGCTGCAGATCTCCTATACTGTTAGCAATCAGCACCGCATCATCAGCATACAACAGGCAATATACTATCAGATTATTAAATTTCGCAAAGTAAATAACAATATTATTAAGTCTCTACCTTTGACTAAACTTCGACCAAGTATAAGTCCTTCTTTAGTCAATGGCATCTACAAATACAAAAGAAACGCGTACCATATATCGGAAAATCACACAATACAGTTAAAATATCAAAATATTTGTTACAAAACTTTTTTTTATTTTTCGTGGTGTAGTTTAAAAAAAAGTTATTATATTTCCCCTTTTGCATACCTACCTATTTAAAAAAAAATGTGAGTAAATACCTGGCTATTCAGAACTCGACACCAAATGAGGCTATTGGTGGCCAGTTAAGCCATTTCAAGCAATTTTACGATTGTGAATGGCGGTCTTCCACCAGAGCGACACTAAAAGTACCTACCACTCTTTAATGATATTATAAATCAAACTCTGTTATTTAAATATACGTTTCCAAAAAAATACCCCAAAATCGTACACCACTGTCTCTAAATCTCTTGCATTTGAACATTGTTCCTTTGTCTTTCAAAATTTTGGGGAGGTTTTGGTATCAAATATTTCATCTTCAATTTCCATTAATCTTCCGGTTGGGTTACAATGAATAGATGATGTAGGTAAATGAGATGAAAGATCGAAGGGATTACGTATCTATTAGGTATAATTGTATGAACTCAATACCTTTATGGAAGTACAATATATACAAACGCAGGAAGAAATTAATATACAGGCAAATCATTTTAAAGAGGACATGTTCGAATTTATTTTTGCACACCAAAATACAATAAAAAAGTACTCGCAAAGCGGAAGGAAACTGGGGATTGTCAGGATGCCGACTTACCCGCTTTTCTTCCTTCGCTTGTCTAATCCGTTGGTTCTCAATTCACCATTAAACTCACTAGCTCACGATGGACACTTACAAAAGTTTCGACACAACAAAATTTGCATCCAAGCGTTAGGTAATAAAAATTAGTGTTGAAATAACTTTAGGACATTAAACCATTTTACCCATGTTCCTTTCCAAATATTCCTTCCTTCTGATTCCCCTCCTTTCACATCAAGGCCCTTACCCAAGAAGCAAAAGAAGATGAATAAAAAACTCTTGAAAAAAGAACATATTGCACCTTGTTGTTTTTTAATAAAAACATTCAATTTGAAAATTCTGTCGGGCTTGTACAAGCATTTCGCAAATCTCGCAAATATCGCAAATAACAATCATAAATATTTTTTTTTTTTTTAAATATTTATTTCAATTTATTTCACCTCTTACACACAACAATTTTACATTTTAATCATTGTTTAACAATAGAATAACTAAATAAAAACAAAAATATAATAAAAAGGTATAACAAAAAGGTGAAAACATCATTTTTTTGGTTTCTACACCAATTAAGAGAACTGGCTCTTGAGCTTGGTGTAGGTGTTATGTAAGAATATACAATTTTTAGTCCATAATTAATATAATATCTTAAGGACTAGATTAAGGAAGAAATTATACAATATTTGATGGTTTGATTTACAGGATTAAGGTTACATGGTTTTATTGCATACAGTTTTTTAAGAATAGTTTAATCTTTTTCTGGAATAATGCTAAATCTCTTATTTTTTTACTTCTTCGGGAAGGCTATTGAAGTAAGTATTATGATAATCGTGGTAGTGATAACCATCGGATCATTTAACATAATGGAAAGTGATCGTGAATGAAGAGCTCGGAGCTGCCACCTCATCATCAATGTAAGGGCCATTCCTGTCTTTTCTTCCCCTTGTCGATATAAAAAACACAATCTTGGACACTCGTAATTCTCTTCACAAAATTTAGTTTTACAGTCCACGCGGTGTCATTGGACACTTAATAATCCGCTTGTGTCTGCGTGATTGCCACTAAGTTGATAGCATGGATTGTCATCGACAACCGGTTTATCTTCCGAGTTTCAATACGATCGGGTATACGCAAGTGGGTTAAATTTGATTACCAAGATTCCGCAGGATTCATTCAAACATGAAAACGAAAGTAAAATTCAAATAGATATATTAAAAAAGAAAAAATAGATAATATCTAGTTCTTCACTGCGCAAGTGAAGGTCTCCTTTAAATGATTTACCTGTACTTCTCTACATGACATTAATATTCTCGTTGATGGGTAAACAAAATATATTGCCTTCAAATGAATTTCGGAAATCAATACTTATTCATGATAGCCAATTAAAATTATGTATATTTTGATAACATTTGATACACATACATTAATTACACAGAATTTCATAAATAGAGATTAACAATTTCATCTTATTAGACATATTATACCTATATTGGTATCTTTTGATGTACCATGTACCCTTTCATGCTTTCATTTCCGTACCTTGTATTATAATGATGAAAGCCTTTTTTGCATTTTCTCCCTGTATTAATTATGATATAACATACAAATCACGGGATTTTATAACTCTAGAAAAATATATTATGTAGGATTCAAGGAAAAAATAATTGTCTTAAGATCACGGCGGCCTTCAAAAGTCGATTAAAAATTTACCTCTTTAAATTTAAATGTTAGTACACTTGAAAAATTATAACATCTGCCAAAACCACGAACAAAAACAATACACATTTCAAATGTAGAATTATTAATTAACTAGCTTCTGCCCGCGACTTCGTCTGCGCAAGATTAGTACTTCGATTAGCCTATTTTCTTTTCGTAGGTCCCATCCACGTTTATACCAAAATTCTTAACCTATTTATTTAAAATATCTATAATTCTTGATTCAATTCAAGGGTGAGTACTTCAAATAAATTCACTAATTTAAATATTTTCTAAAATAGAATTTTGGTTTTACAATCATTGTTTTTCAAAATGTCATACTCAAATTTTGAGATTTTCAATAAAACAATAATTATTATTTGTAATATATGGAAAATAGCAAGCTTTGGGTATAAATTAAAGCCTATATGTTATTCTGAGCTATATTATTGTAAAGTTTCATTAAAGTCCATTCAGTGGTTTTTGCATGAAAGAGTAAGAAACATACATACATCCATACTAACTTTCGCGTTTATAATATTAGTAAGATAAAATTAATTTGGTACCTATTTCACCTCTTCTCTGCATCGTTCTCAAAACCAGTTCCAATTTAAAAAAATTCAAAGCATATCCCAGTTGTAGAGGTCTTTGAACCAGAGATATCCAAATTATTATTTTTAACTTTATATCTTAACGTAAAAATATTATAGATAAAGAGATCAAGTCAAAACAGAAACTTGACAACAATGGTTGACATTAAATGAGAACTGGTCGTTTCTACCACTCGATCTTGAGTTCAACAGCTCGGCTGTGGAATAATTTGCCGGCCTCCGCGTTTCCTCCATCCTACAATATGTTCACTCCTTCCTCTCCCCATCCCCATAGATTTTTATTTTATTTTATTTTATATTACAGAAACAAACAGTACATTGGTTACAGTGATGAGACAGTTTACATATATTAAATGATATTTCATGGTGGGTACCTATGATATGTTTCTTTGAATGTCTTATTTGTAATTACCGGGAGATGTGCGTAGTGTATATGTGCGTGAGTGTATGTGTGAGTATGTTGGTAGGTGTGAGAAGTGTATGCGCATTGAATGCGCAACGCCTCCCCCTTTAGTTTTACCCGTTAGAGTAGTATCTCTATCATTTCTGTATACGTTATACCGGCAATCAAACAGTTCCTCATCGAATATGCTGTCAACTAACCACGTCTCGCTAATTAAGATTATGTCGAATTCGTTGATCAGGACATTTTCATAGAATTCTCTGGTTTTAGATCGGAGGCCTCGTGCATTTTGATAAAAAAATTATGATAGTATCATGCATTGTGTAAGTGAAATTATGATTTGAAATAAATAGAAAAATAAGTAAAAATAAAGCTTTAGTCGAGATGAGGATATTTTGATAAATACTCAGCAGCCGAAAGTCCACTGGGGTGAGCATATTAATCAATTTGCGCATACATGAATGGTTGTGTTGTATTGGGTAAGTTAGGTGATGTGTGTGTAGAGTTGAGTAGAAAAGTGGTATAAGTTGAAAACCTAAAATATAATAAAATTTAAAACTGAAACAAATATAATAAAATTTTAAATTGAATCAAATTACTATGTTAAATTGTTCGATTGGGTTTGACCTGAGACTAGGATAGCAGGAGAGTTAACATTATTTCTTAAATAGATTTTTGAGTTTCGCACCCATAAAAAATCATATTTGTTTATGTTTTTAAATTCCTTAGCTGATCTCAGCAGTAATTTATTTTTTCTAGTAAGGTGATCATTAACAAAAAGTTTACCTCCTGCAACAACTAGGCTCTTACTACTAGATGACAGGGACGCTGATGGAAATTAATTTCCTCAAGGTCTCCTGTGTGGAGTTTATGTTAAAAATATATTTTTTTAAGCCCATTATACCAATGACTTTAAAGTACAAATATACGGTCAGATATATTTATCTGAATTTTTAGTAACACAGGAAAGATTTTATTCCGGAGTTAAAAAAAGTTAATAAATTGAAATATAGTTTTATTTTACTTGTATCTCCACTTCATACTTTCACCGTCAAGGGGTAAGGCCAATCCGAAGGTCGCGAGTTCGAACCCAACGTGCGCAAAAAAAATTAATTGGATTAAGAGGCTAGACTTTGCACCACACGCGGAACACACGCGTCTGTCATTCTGTCCCTCTCACAATGAGCTCACGCACACTTACATGCGAATGCGATATATGCGAACAACGCTCATACTTACCCACAGAAATCGCTCGACAAAGGGTTTCTGGAGAAAAAAATGTTCTATACCCGAAATTTCATAAACTTGTTTTCAAAAGAGAATCTATGTCGGAATGTTTTTATAATTTTGTAATTATTTATGAGAATTGAGTTAGCAGCACTTTTTCCTTAAATAATATTTTCCGATAAATTATACATGTTTGACAGTGAATGTTTACGTTAATACGAAACACATCGAAAATTTAAAAACATACCGACATAGCATTCAACTTCTAAAAGGCAATATAAAAAATATATATTCATTTTGTGCAATTTTCGATGTAGAAAAGTGTTTTTTTCCGGGCGTCCTTTTTGTATGGGCCGAAAAGCGAAGTCTATCGTTGTAATTTGTGTAATTTCACAATTAATAAATTAAAAATAATATATAGTAACTATATTTGCGATACGTTCCAGAGTGTGAGATACTCTCAGCATCACCCTGGTGTGAGTCCACTCCAATTGGGGATGACATAATCTCACTGGCCCCAGACGGAAGCAGTTGGGATTCTTATGCGGTACTCATATAAAAACTTTAAAAAAAACTATCATGATTGTTAAATTAATAATCTCAGTGTTTATTTAGAATTTAGAAAGAGTCAATTAATTATTAAAATTTGACAAGTACGTCGACAAAACAATAAATAAATCCCGTAAGATGCTAGATTTTATCAGAACGTCTAATTTTTTGTAAAGTGTCAGACCCACGAAACACAAACAAAGATGTAGTCATTAATTAGAAGTCGTACGAAGTACCCCTCTCCAATATGAACCCATATAAGGTATACAAAATTCAGTAGACGTAAAACATACAAAATACAATTTCGAATTATATCATACAGAACTATCTAGTAAATGTTAACCACTCGAAAGCTTTTTGCCACAATATGGCACTATTTCAAAAACCACGGATTGCTTTGCTGCCAAAATATGGCAAATATTCTTTAGATTATTTAAAAAGTTTTAAAGTTAACGATTTTAAGATTTTTTTTTAAATCCTACGAATAGGTAATAATAGAGAAAAGATTGGTGAATTCATTGGCTAAATAGAATTATAATCAGTTTGTATGTCTCCATATTAAATTTCTGAATAATGTTTTTTTTATGTGGGTGAAAAAATTTCCTTTAGCAATCCGAGAAAAAAGATTTAAAATTGCTCTTTCGCTCCAGAGGATAAGAATATAATATTAAAAATACTAAAATACTGCTTTCTCACACGTCCTTTGATAACTGGATCGAAAATCTGAAACAGAAAAATCAGAAAAGATGTGGTTACGTCTGTGAATCGAACCCAGGACCATCGGCTTTCCGGGCCGCAACTCTACCAAACATGGAACTATGATATATAATATCCATACTTTTTGCTGCCAAATGAACTAATGTGTCCCTATCCGATTCGGACATATTTTACTTCATCATACTTAATTAGACTAAGAACTACCAACGTTATCGTCATTTTCATATTTACGCATATTTTTATTGGCTGCTAGTATGGATGCAAGATTCAACTCGAACTAAATTCTATCTAGATAGTGTCTTGGATATTTTATCATTTTTTTATTTAATATTAAAAACACAAAAAATATTTTTCCATCACACTGAGTAGTCGGGTATAGACTAGCGAGTCACATGATTAAGCAGTCTCGTTCCAGTAGAACGGAAACATAGGAAATAGCGCACATATCATGGGATCCCGTCGCAATGTGTGATTGAAAAACAGTATAAGATTGTGATCAGTGGCGACGTGTGATTAAAAACTCTATGGGAATGCGATCAGTGGCGACGTGTGATTGAAGAACAGTACAGGAATGTGAACAGTGGCGAGGTGTGATTAAAAAACAGTTTAGGCATTTTCGCTCCAATGGGACGACATATCGCGCGTTTCTGGCGTTTGGGCGTCTTCGAATGAACGGTGCATGTCAGTGCGCAGGGACGCTTGGAGGGAGACTCTACTCGCCGAAAAAATATAACCAAATGGATTCAATCTACTAAAGAGCTGACTAGCCTACTCTACTAAAGTTGTGGTGTTCGGACACGTTTAGTTACTAATATACTCGCTACTCGACTAAAATACTCGCCCAGTCAGAACGGGGCATTGGCGTGAATAAATTGGTGCTTCGTTTGTCTACAAACGCACTTAATATTACTAAGATATTGGAAATTTTCAAATTTTACGGTAAGTATCCACTTTTGGATGTAATTTCGTTTTTAAAAACGTTTTCATTTATATATTTTTAAGAATAATCCTTTTCTTTCCTTTTCCGAAAAAAAAATATTATATCGATTATTGAAACAGTTCTTTTGTGATGAATTTCGTCAAAACATTACAATGTTCATAATTGCTGTAGGTACTTAAAACTTTGATCAACATTTCAAAATAAACTTTCGGATTTATTCCCTTCAATATAAAGTAAATCGTATTTGAAAACTACTTAAAATTAAGCTATTTCATGCTGTTCGACAGCTTAATTAACAAACTTTAAAACAAAATTTGTATAGAATCATGTTTATTGACCTCGATGTTTAATATTCACACCATAATTTTTAGATTTACCAGTCTGAAGATGTTATAAGCTAATCGGTATGATCAAAAAAGAAAACACAGCTTAATATGTACCTTCCAAAATAAAAACATTTTGAAAAAAAAGTTACTTGAATGGTTATAGCATGATTTAGTTAGCGGTATAACATTATGAACATGATAAAACAGTAAATTTGTTTTAAACATAATAATACTAGTTATACTTGTCTGTAGTGACGTGACGTCATAAAGGTATCGGTTTCATACATTTAATATGGTGACGATTATATTAGTCTGTTGTGTTGTGTCATGATGCGATCTGTCGTGATGCGTCAGATGCGATCTCGATTTTCGACAGAGCGGTAAAGGTGAGGGGCGCGGAAACGACCGCGTCTTGGCTAGTGTGTACGTATTGATTTAAAATATCGTACACAACTTATAGATGTGAACGCTAGCCATCATGGCAAACATCACGACACAATACGCCTTACAAGTATAACTCCACCATTGTTCAGTCATTCTTTCCACATGATCCGGCCACCAAAGTCTTCCCAGTTTTATAAATATTTTGACGTTTAGCTTCTTAAGAGGGTATTACCAGAGAATACCGGAAATTAGTCCATTTTAAATCAAATTCTAGACGTATTGAATCTTTTTTACAAAAAATATAAATTGATTTTGAAAGATTGTTATTTTATATGGTACACGCAGTTTTAAAAATTTGAAAACTAAGTGTATTTTTAATATACTAAGGTTATATATACCGTTCGTCGATGGCAGATTTTTTTACACACTTATTTTGTTTAGACATTATTGAAAAATCATAAATACTTATGATCAAAAAATACTTACAAGAAGTACACGATATTTCATAATTTATCATTGTGCGTTTTGAGCATTTTTATTGTTTACTCGAATGTAGTTATATACGAAGGCAAGTTTTGGATGAAATAAATCGATATTAAATTTTTAATTTTAAAAAATTGATACGGGGAATAACTGATCTTTCTCATTGGATCAGCTCCTGGTCAATCGCTCTTCAACAGAGTATAGAGCACCTAAATCCATTTTCTAGAACCGGTCCTAAGATACATAGTTGTGTGAAACAAAGACCCTTTTTTAAATAAATAAATTAATCTATCAAAAAAAAGTTCGAAGAAAATGCATTAAATATGGTTTGATTATATTGTTCCGTCTCTCTGATCTTCTAGGCAAGGATCATCGGATTAAAGTCATCTCGAACGGCCAACATATTGTAGAAGCTTTTTTTCAACAAAGATTGTTCCGAAATGAGGGGATAAACTTTTAGATTGGACTGCTTTGTGGAATTGATTAAATAACTTTTCCGACCAGAGAATCAGCCTTGTAAGAAGGGTAGAAAATACCACAAATGTTTAAATGAATACTATATTCTGTTCACTGGGAGCAATCGTTTTCGAAACAAAGTACAATTTTAGTAAATGGAAATAATGAAATCTGGTTTTAAAGTGTCTGTTGCTAAGTAGGATTCATTCCGTGTGAGATAGGATTAGGGGGGTTAGTCTGAATAAGCTCTAACAAAATGAGTTCACGCAATCCTTGGTCCTTTGCTGTATTTTCTAAATTTTAAATCGTATCATTATTTTGTTATTTGTAACTTTCTCGTAGAGTTCTAAAATCTTGTGGTATTTTAAGGTTAAAGTAATATTGAAAAATAATTATTATATCATGCAAAGTTTGAATATTTCCTAGGGATGCTTGTTATTTAGGATGATTTTTCACAAAAATGGTGACGTATAAATTATATAATTATAAAATATATTCTTAATTAATTTTCAAAAGGAAATCTTTGTCAAATTACATTTTAATAAACACAGTTTATTTAAATGCACAAAATCTTACGCATTTTTTTTATTATTAATATATTTCTTGCTACATGGCAATCCTGATAAGTTATAAAACTCATTTTGGGACCTGAGAAATTTACGAAATGTATATAGGACGTAATAAATATGTAAACATTTTAAGACAAATTAAAATTATTATTTTTATAAGCACAATGCACTTAAAAAATGAAGCAAGATTTAGCTTATAAGTAAAAACCAACAACAAGAAAGATAATGATAAACGAAAAGAGATCACAAACTGACGGCCGGCATGGTCCAGTGGTAACGCTTTAGACTCCCATTCCAAAGGTCACGGGTTCGAACCCGGCATGCGCAAATAAATTTTATTTTATTAATTTGTGTTATTTAGCAATTAATTAATTAAAAATAATATAAGGTATATTTGCGGCACGTTCCAGAGTGGAAGATACTCTCAGTATCGCCCTGGTGTAAGACCACCATTCAGAATCGAAACGTAGCTTGAAATGGCTTTAACCATGTCTAGTGACTAGATCTGAATAGCCAGGTACTTTCCCACCTTCCTCTTCCTTATCTCCTTCCCTTCTCCACTTACCTCCAGCCTCCCAACATACCCCAATTGGGGTTGCCGTGAATGGAATGGAATGAAATTTGAAGGATTCAAAAGTTATTTAAAAAAAGTTAATCAATAAAATTTAAAATTGCTTATTCACCGATGCACGACGTCCATCAAATAGTTTTTATAATTTTTTTTTTGTATTCATTCCAATTTATTTTTCTTTCACCCCTTTCGTGGAAGGGTTGGTAAGGGATATTCCTTAATAAGGCGCCAACGACTCTGAATCGTCGTTGAGCATGCCATTTAAGGTTCTCTCTTTCAGGCAATATCGACGTAGATCACTGAATAAATAAACCCTAGAAATGTGACCTACACAGATCTAAAAGAAAACGGTTGTCGTCAATTTGCATAAGACCTATTGAATGATGTTGCCCCATACAAGCTAATGAAATTGGTTATTTGCCCAAGAATGAAATTCAATGTACAAAACATTTCATCAGTTTTTCCAGACAAATTTGAACTCATTTCAGAGTGGAAAATACTCGCAGTATCGCCCTGATGTAAGACCATCATGAACGTTGCTTGAAATGGCTTTAGCTTTGTTTGGTGACCAAATCCGAATAGCCAGGTTCTTCCCCATTTTCCTTTTCCTACCTCCATATCTTCCCCAGTACCCTCAGCCTCACAACATTTGTGCTGTATTCACATAAAAACATAAAAGTCAATGGGTATCCTATATAAATAAAAACCGAATGTGTTTATCTTAGACACTATCTAGCTTACAAATAAATTTGTTAGAACTTTGAAATCGTTCAAAAAGATAGCATCCAAAAATTAGTTGAAGATAATTATTAATTTTTAATTTGAAAAATGCGATCGACAAAAAATTCGTAAAATTGCGATTTGGTTTAGACGTTGTCCCGGATATCCTGGGTTCGATTCCCGGTTTTTTTCTGTTTCACCTTCTTTTTTTTCTGTTTCATGTTTCTTTTAGGTTTATTAGATTATGATGTATTTTTTAAATCAGATAATATTGAGGAAATGTTCGCCTTTGCACACTAAAAGCATATTAGCTACCGCCAAACTGAAGAGGGTATATATAACCAGAGAATACCGGAAATTTGCCCATTTTAAATCAAATTCTTGACGTATTGACTCTTTTTTTTACAAAAAAAACATAAATTGATTTCGAAAGATTGTTATTTTGTCTGTTGTTATTTTATCGATGTTTATTTTTAATAGTAAGGTTATACCGTAAATCGTTGGCAGATTTGTTAAATTTTCAAACGAAATATCGTATTACACAACTCAAATTTCAAATCATATAATCATACAATAAAATAAATCAATACGTAATCTAGTAAAGGCACTTTTTAGAATTTTAATTTTAGTTCAATTAAAATCATTAAAAAATAAATCCGAGAATGTGTTTTGTGACAAAAATAACTCAGTTTGTCTATTTATAAGGGCTTACAGCCTAAAATATAAAAAAAATTTTCTTACACACTTATTTGGCTTAGACATTATTGAAAAATTATAAATTCTTATTATAAAAAAATACTTACAAGCAGTAAACGATATTAAACAATGTATCATCACCCGTTTGAGCATTTTTATTGCTGACTTGAATGTAGGTATATCTTAAAGCAATTTTTTAATGAAATAAAGTCAATATTGAGTCGTTAGTTAAACTTTTGGGTACGGACAATATAATCAATCTTTCTTATCGGAACCACCCTGTACAGTTGCAAGGGCACGATCGCAAGTTGAAATTTCAATTCTCAACCGCCGGTAGATGGGTCTACAATGCCGACCTGAACTTGATATGATCTATTCTCGCGCATGTATAGTCACTTTACTGACCTTACAATGAACGTAAGCGAAAGAGAAAGATGCGTAAAATAAGCGTGGGACAGAGAAAGGCGTGTCGGGATGTCATACCGCTTTTTGGACCTTAAACTCGCCTATTGCGACGATTTCTGTATCATCGTCAGTTCGGAATTAAAGTTTGGGGCTTACTATAACTTTGTAATGGTACCTACCTACATTCCTGTAACTTTATGTTCACAGATTTGTGGAACGCCATTGAGATTAGATTTTAAAAGTAAATGCAGTGCCGTAGGTAGCTTTTATCACTTTAGTTTTGCAATTTTAAACTTTCACCCCCCCATATGGTCGTGCTAGCTTAGGGGTATCTATTAATACATAGGAATTAATTAATTTTCGATAACCGCAGCTGATATGCCTAAAATTTGTGACCATTCTATCTATTCCGTCGTCCATTTGTTTTTCATTCATTATCATATATTCCCGCAATCTTAAACCATAGACCAAAATCTCAGTTCTAATTCCGCTAATCTCGTGAATTGTAAAAATCGTGATTATAATAGGATGTGTTATTTTGAACTTTCATTTCAATACTGTTATATTTATTTAATTTCTACGGTAAAATCTTATCTTACCATAATATTATAAACGCGAAAGTTTATATGGATGTATGTATGTTTGTTACTCTTTCACGCAAAAATCACTAAATGGACTTTAATGAAACTATACAATAATATAGCTCAGAATAACATATAGGCTATAATTTATACCCAAAGCTTGCTATTTTCCATTTATTACAAATAATAATTATTGTTTAATAGAAAATGTCAAAATTTGAGAATGACATTTTGAAAAACAATGATCGTAAAACCAAAATTCTATTTTAGAAAATATTTAATTAGTGAACTCATTTGAAGTACTCACCCTTGAATCGAATCAAGAATTATAGACATTTTAAATAAATAGGTTAAGAATTTTGGTATAAACATAGATGGGGCCTACGAAAAGAAAATAGGCTAATCGCAGTACTAATCCTGCGTAGACGAAGTCGCGGGCAGAAGCTAGTATACCATAAACAGTAGTTACATGACGCAATTAGAACCATAAGAAAATATCAGCAATCATTTTCAATAAAGAATAATAAATTAACTGTGGCATTTGATTGTGAAATTACATCAGAGAAATGAGCAAGAGATACAAATATATACATATTCTAAATTTGTATCTCTTGCTCATTATACAAATATAAATATAATAGATACAAATATATACATATTCTAAATAAGATAAAATTAGATTGAATTAATATTGATCGAAAATATAAGATAGCATAGCCCCCTTGTATCTACTTTCCGTGCAGTTAAATATATCCGCTACATCAGCGTATCTATTACTAACTGCATGCAACCTAGGTACAAGCGAGTTTTTGGAATACTCAGTCCTGAGGCCCTAGCACGCTTGCTCTATAACGATCCATAGGATAACTATCGGTAACTTCCCATCATTCCCTAGCATGACTACAGGTCGCCAACGAATAAGTGACAGTTCACAATGACTAAGTGTCCTTAAGATATTCGACATCAACTGTTGTTTGTACTTTTTTTTTTTTTTTTTTACATTAACTCCACACAGGAGGCCCTGAGGAAAATAATTTCCCTCAGGGCCTATGTCATCTTTGAAGATGCTGTGAGGAGGGTCTTTTTGAGGAGAGGAAGGAGTGAACGTGGGTCTTGAAGAGACCCATGTTATAGGAAGGAGGAAACACAGAGGCCGGCAAATCGTTCCACAGCCGAGCTGTTGAACACAAGAACGAGTCGTAGAAGCGTCCCGTTCTCATGTGACAAATGTCAACCGTGTACATATGTTGGGCGAGCGTTTGGCGTGTTTCCCGACTATGCACCGGTGCCGAGGGGATCAATGAGGCTAGTTCCTCGGAGCATCTTCCATTGAAATACCGGTAGAACAAGGAAAGCATTCCTACCCGACGCCTGTGCTCTAAAGATTGCAATCCGTTTGTTAAGACGGGAGAATCTATCAAACGGACCGCCCGTTTCTGCACAGAGTCGAGGGTGTTTTTCAGGTACTTTGGGGCTCCAGACCAGAGGTGGCTGCCAAATTCAACCGTGGGGCGCACTTGCGATTTGTATAGGGTTAGCAGTTGTGTACTATTAAAGTATCTGCGGGCCCTGTACAGTACGCCCAGTTTCTGAGAGGCTAACTTAACTCTGGCCTCGATGGAGCCCCCATATCTGAGCTGGTCACTTAGAGTTACACCGAGCATATCAATGGAAGACCTGTTCGGAAGAATGCTACCGTTGAAGGAGACTAGATAGTCATTTCGATCCCTTTTAGACGTAATCAGACATGATTGGGTCTTTGATACATTGAATTCGACGAGATTATTCTTACCCCAAGAGAAAACACTCTCGAGGTAAGCGTCCATTCTTTGCTTCAAAGCCCTCCGAGCCATTGGAATTTGTGCACCCTTTGGGGGCTTGTCAAACAAAAAGCTATCATGGACTGTACTGTCATCCGCGTAACAATGAATTGGTGCACATGTCAAAAGGTCATTGATGTGCAACAGAAACAAAGTCGGAGACAGAACCGATCCCTGTGGGACGCCAGCGTTTATCGAATGCGAGGAAGAGGTGAAACCGTCAGCAACCGTCTGAATCGACCTCTCCCTCAAAAAGTCGGCAATCCACCTGCACAAGGATGCGGGAAGTCCGTAAGAAGGCAGTTTGTTGACAAGTCCTCGGTGCCAAACCCGGTCAAAGGCCTTGGAAATGTCCAGCGCAACCGTTTGGGTCTCACCGAAACGTTCCAGGCACCGCCCCCAAACATGCGTCACATACGCGAGAAGATCACCGCACGAGCGGTTCCGCCGGAATCCGTATTGACGGTCGTTAATAATTTTGTTCTTCTCGAGGTATGTGAGCAGTTTGTCGTTGATCACACGCTCCATCACCTTGGATAGAACTGATGTGATCGCTATGGGACGGTAGTTGGCCGGGTTGGAGCGGTCACCCTTCTTTGGAATAGGATGGATGACCGCTTTTTTCCAACCAGAGGGTACAGAGCCAGAATTCAGGGACATTTTGAAAAGCTTTGTCAAAATCGGAGCTATTTCTGCAGCGCACCTCCGCAATACCAGGGCGGGGATTCCGTCAGGCCCACTAGCTTTATTAACATCAAGCCCTCGTAAAACCTGGAGCACATCCCGATGCCGGATCCTCAGCTTTTTCATATAGAAACCGCAGTGAGGGACCGACGTCGGGACTGCACCCCGATCATCGAGGGTTGAGTTATCCGCAAACATTTTTCCTAATAGGTTAGCCTTTTCGGTGGCGGTATTTGCTAGTGAGCCATCAGGTCTGGTAAGAGGTGGCAGACTGGATTTGCAGAAATTGCGACCTATTGAGCCCGCAAGCGACCAGAAGGCTCTGCTGCCATGCGGGCATGCAGCCAGCTTTTTGCTGATCTGCAGGTCGTGCTCGAACTTTGACCTATTTATGATCTTCTTGCTTTCCTTTGCCAATTTGTTATATGCTGCTCTGTTTTCGGAGGTTCTAGATGTGTTGTAGGCTCGGTAAGCCGCGTTTTTTCGCCGAACTGCTTCGGAGCATTGTCGACTGAACCACGGCTTTGAGCCCACACCAGTTTCTTTAACAGTGGATTGAATGAAGCCATCCATCGCGGATGTAATGACTTCACCAATTTCCTGGGCACATCTTGAGGGATCCGAAGTCCGAAAACAGACAGCTGACCACGGGAAAGCATTGAAATGAGCCCGCAGACCGAACCAGTCTGCTGACCTATAGTGCCACACTTTTCTCTTCAGCCTTTCTTTTGGCGGTCTGAAGTTGACAGGGATTGAGGTCGTCACCAGGCAGTGGTCGGACGATCCTAAAGGCGCTGTGACCTCAATCTTGTAACCGTGTGGCACAGTGGTTAAAAATAGGTCTAACAGATTGGAGCGGTGAGTCTGGACATCAGGAACCCTTGTAGGCTCCTGAACCATCTGCTCCAATCCGTGGCAAAGGGCAAAGGATTCCGCCTGTCGGCCAGCTGAGTCTGTTGGTCCTGAGAACTTCAACCATGGTTCGTTATGAACGTTGAAGTCCCCCAGAACCACAAACTCAGCCGAAGGGTAGCGGGGCAAGAGGTCATCAATAGTCTCGCTCAAATGTTTGAATAGCTCGGATGTGTCTGATTCGCTAAGGTTCGGTGAGCGGTATAAACACGCGTAGAATCTTGCCGTACTGGCAAGATTGACGCGCACCCACATTACGTCGAATCTGGGTTTTTCCAGATTCAACAGACGCACACAGTTGACGTCAGATCGGCTATAGAGACAGACACCTCCTTTGGGTCTGAACTTGCCAACGAGGGCATAGCCCGGGCAGTCCAGATAGGAGGCATCTGGAGGCTCAGCTATCTGTGTTTCAGAGAGGAAAAGAAGGTTAGGACGCATTGATAGAAGGTGGTGATGTACATGGTTTAAATTTGTGTGCAGGCCGCGAATGTTGGCAAAATTTACCAACAGTTTAGGCCCGTACCGGGGACGCCTTCTACTCGCCGCTGTCAAGATATTAGTTGTATTCGTTGTGTTGTTCATGATTTTATAATTATAAAGAAAGAAAAAGTAAATATGAGGGGATAAGGAGGTCTGGGAAGGAAAAGGTATGAGGGGTGGGTAGGAAGCTGGGGATCAGAGTGTCCAGGAGTGATAGACGTATGAATCCATCCCACCCACTGCGGTGCAAGGCGATGGGCCGGGAGAGTCCGGCTGGAGAGGTCGCCCAATGCGCCCCAAACGCTGCTGCTGGGTCCCCTCCGGTCACGAACCGGCACAACAGCAACGGCGGGGTTTTTGCACTCGTTGATGGGGCAGCCCACCCTCAGTCGTGAGCCTGAGGGTCGGGCCCCTGTACTACCGAGCGGCCCGGACAGCGGTAGCCGGTTGTAAAGGGTCTCCCTCAACCAGCATCTCCCAATCCGGCCCGCCACGCAGAAGGTGAGCCGACGCACCCGCCACCAAGACCCGGACAAACTTTACCCCATGAACCCGGGCACCCCTGCTAAGTCACCAAACGTAGCGAACCACTTGGGGTGACCTGTGGCAGAGGTGTTGGTCATCCAATTAATGGTTCCCAGGGCGGCGGTACCCATACCCGCCTACCAAATTAAGATACTTTAGCGATGTGCAGTTGTCCTAGGGAACGATGAGAAGTTACCGATAGTTATCCTATCGATCGTTATAGAGCAAGCGTGCTAGGACCTCTGGTGTTGTTGCATTTAAACAGGACTTTAGAACGAGTAGCTCTCGTAGGTGTATGAAATTAAATGAACTAACTTTAGAAAAAATTCACCAATTCCCCGTATATGTGCACAATATAACACAAAATTTCAAAATATTGACATATTTAACAATACACTTCACAAATATCGATTAGAAGTAACAAGTACGATCGAAAATTAATACAAGAGTGTGGAATGTATTCGGAGCATCTCCTATCCTCATCCTATATTCCTCTTCCTCTCCTTCTCACCCAAAACTAATTGTATGTAATAAAACTGCATCTCCATTCAACTTTAACATAGGAGACTTTTTTGGCTTGACTTCATTTAACAATGTATATATTACAAGCTGTCTGTCTCTTACCAATAAATAAATAAATAAATGAGGTTAAATCGGCACTGTCTATACTACCAATATATAATTATTATATGTATTAATATATTAATTAATTATATATATATATATTTTTATTTTTATTTATTTCTATTTATTTCACCTCTTACACACAACAATTTTACATTTTAATCATTGTTTAACAATAGAATAACTAAATAAAAACAAAAATATAATAAAAAGGTATAACAAAAAGGTGAAAACATCTTTTTTTGGTTTCTACACCAATTAAGAGAACTGGCTCTTGAACTTGGTGCAGGAGTTATGTAAGAATATACAATTTTTAGTCCATAATTAATATAATATCTTAAGGACTAGATTAAGGAAGACATTATACAATATTTGATGGTTTGATTTACAGGATTAAGGTTACATGGTTTTATTGCATACAGTTTTTTAAGAATAGTTTGATCTTTTTCTGGAATAATGCTAAATCTCTTATTTTTTTTACTTCTTCGGGAAGGCTATTGAAGTAAGTTATCCCTTTGTATACATAATTATTTTGCATTTGTTGAGTAGAAAATAATGAAATTTGGATATTATATTTACGTCTTAACGATGAGTTAACTTTATTACTTTTTAATGTCTTATCTTTGAATATTTGTAATATTGAGTCTTTTTTATAGAGATCTTCAATTTTTGGAACTTCGAAAATTTTGAACAATGTTGCAGAAGGGAATGTAGGTTGCTTTTTTAAAATGACTTTAATAATTAGTTTTTGAACCACATTTACAGGGTTTACAATTTTTTTATATGCACCTCCCCATCCAATAATTCCATATTGAATTACTGACTGTACTAGTGCATAGTACACCTTTTTTAAATTATTTAAAAAAATAAATAAAAAAATAAATAAATCTCATATATATGTTAATGTACTGTGACAAGTGCCACAGATGAGGCCTTGAGGAGCAACATTTTGGGCCTGGGTAAGTCTGTGATATCCCTTCTCTTCCATTTTTATTTTATACCATATTATCAGGCAGTTCCTATTTTTTTTATAGCACAGCAAAGCACGACAGCACCACCATAAAATTGTGGCCCTTCGAGCCAATACATACAAGCTTAGCTTAATTATGTAGGGTACATCTTATATATAATACTTACTAACTCGCCAAACAGTTTGGCTGACATCAGTTTATGTCTGCCCCCACGAACACGTTCCGATATGGTAAATTTAATGTGTTTAATATAAAATAAAGTAACGTACATAGGTGAAGTTACATAAAATAGTTTAATCAATTTATATAATATTTACACGTACGAAATATTCCCTTGGCTCGCGCCGCGTCTCTTTAAAGGGTTTTAAACTTTTGTCAAAATACAAAAATACTTTCGCAACATAAAAAGATAAGACGAGACATACGCGAAAACTCGTGATTTCATATTTATATGCTGTATAAAAAAGTTAGTAAAACTGTCAAGAATGAAAACAGTGATAGTTGATATTATACGATGGCAAGCAAAACTGATGGAAAATTTTCGAATTTGATTGACAATTTGATGGCAGCAATCTGACAGCAATGATATATAAATTTACATTCAGTAAAGTACTGAGCAAAGAAAACTTGAAAAAAATAGGATAATGCTGTTACAAAAAGGACAGGAAGAACCTTCTTTTTAAAATCCACCAGCAACTGAAGACATGAAGATGAGGAACTAATTAAAATTATTAAGTAACCCCAACGCAACCTACAGATAATAAACATAAACACTTTTTAAAACAACGCAAAATAATAAACATAAACACCTTTTGCTTTATTTATTTATATTTCGTGGAAACCAACAAAAACCAACAACAATGATGGGAAATCATGATCAACACCATACAACAACCTGCAGTCCACCTCGGAACAGGAATACCTAGTGAGGAGGACTGAGGACAAAATACTTAACTTTATATTCTTAATTTACTTTATATTGTATTTTCATTTTAATTTGTATTGTCATTAAATAAAAAAAAAAAAATAAAAAAAACTACCCACCGCCCCTGACCTACTTGTTTAAACCACCCTAGTTAAGGAAAAAGAGTATGCAAAATTGCCGTTAAATTTAAATTTAAATTTCAGTTAAAATATAAAAAGTGGAACAAAGTCATAAATTGTTTTCTGAAGCAGACACGGTGGTGTCAGAAATTAGTTGGCCATAATTTAAGATTAAGGACAGTGCAACAGTGAGACAGTTGTTTTACTGCCTTGAAAATGAAACAGTTGTATCCAAAACTGGTTAGCGTTAAACTTTGGAAATAGAGGAAATATAACAGAGTAAAAAAGTAGGTACATGCCCTGTTTTACTCTTTACTGCCCACAAAACAGAGACGAAAAAAAATTGTAGTAGTATTAATTTTGTTTTCTGAAGCAGACACGGTAGTGTCGGAAATTAGTTGGCTTTACTCTAAGATTAAGGGCATAACAGTGGAAAAGTTGTTTTACTGCCTTGAAGATGAAACAGTTACACCCGAAACTAGTTAGCGTTAAACTTTGGAAATAGACAAAATAACGACACACAACAATGTTATTTATTACGAGGCATGTTTGATAAATGGAGAAAGCACCTTTGTACCAGAAATAACAAAGTAATATTTATTATTTTCTACGGGTTGAATACAAATCTGTATCCATCTTGTTATGTTGTTGTGTACAGTTGTACTGGTTCCTATTTTTAAGAACCTGTACAACTTCCTTGTCTTCTCTTAAACTTATTTTAAGATATGGCCAAGGTCACCCTTTATGGGTGAAAGCCAAATAAATAAATTAAAAAAATATATGTATCATTCACTTTTGGATTGAAATTCAAATAAGATTGTGTACCTACCCATTCAAAGAACCATTTTTTTACAAACGTTCTCTCACTAAATTATAAATGTCAAAAGAAATTATGAAACAAAATTAAACAACGAACTTATTCTATTTATTAAAAAGGTTTTTTTAAAACATATTTAAGTCTTTTCATTTTAGCTAATAAGCCATTAATGAAAGCATTGTCAAACCTTAATTCCACGACACACAGGAGAAAAAAATTCGTAGTATTTTAACTGAATACTTAACGGAAAATATAATATTTGAATTAAATATGTTTTCTGCCGTAATACCCGTGATTTAATTTAGAAAAAAGTTGATACTCCAAAATATTTCGTTACAAGATTTTTTCCAGGCATAAAGGCTTACAGATCTACATTAATTTACTAAATGATAATTGGATTCGTTGTAAAGCTAAAAAAATGTATAAATATTCTTGAGAGTATTTAAAAATTAGAATCGGTATCCAGATAAAATAACCATTTGTTTTAATGAGTAAGTTTTAATTTTAAGAAGATCTTCCTCCTTTTCAGAATTAAGAAATCCATGACATCATGGAGATATTTCAAATATTCCAGATATAGAAGATTTTCTCTTGTTGAATTCCTTCGAAGAAAAGGTATCATATAATTAAAAACGTGACGATTTTAACCCATCGCCACCCTGTATTTTTTTAAAAGTAAACTGTATGTCCAACCTACTGATTGGAATAAATAATGCTACTTTGTTAACAACATTGAGATAAAATGTGAATTAACGGTAGAATATAATAGAATCCCGCCGCATGCGTTTTATTATTCGCTTTTTAAATCAGGAGAGAGTCCGCCCTTTTAAAGCCTAACATATTCATAATAATTAAGATATATTCCAATACAGTCAAGAAACAAATTCAAGAAAGTGGTGATGTGAAGAGAAAACTGGGTCTCAGAGGGTTAATGTAATGATGCTGGAAAATATATAAGTAGATACCAACTTCACAAAACTTGATAAAAAGGTAAGACCTAGAATTATTTATTTATAGCTTTTTTAATAAAAATTGCTGTCGGCAATCATCAACTGAAATACATGACTGAGATATCAAAAAAAGAATGCCAACAAAATTTTAATACCGTTTAGAAAGCGCGGGAAATAAATGGCGGACATTATTTTCGCGCGTTTTCCGCAGCTTTGTCCTGGCCGCCATTGATATTATTTGAATGTCCATTTACAATTTTAAATTGTGGCACGCGAACCAATAACGTTTACATTTCATTAGTGATGGCTTGGTAAAACTATTCATAGCAAAATTATTACCTGAATTGGATTTAAAACAATTGTATGAGTTAAAACGAAATAAAGCGATAAAAGTTATTTTTTTAATGAAAGTTTTTACCGTGATGAAAATAATTCGGTAAATAGTTATTATCGTGAGGAATATCATATTAAATTTGATTTTGTTAATAAAAGCTTTTTTTGTGTGAATACTGTTTTTACGTTATGAATTTTATATCTTTAAAAAAGAAAATTGTAAAATTGGTAATTTTCGTTTGGTACCTTTTTATATTAGCTTGATTTCTATTTCTTTTATACATTCAATAATATTATTATTTAATTTATAAAAACAGTTTTTTTATATTTACCATTTCTGCTAAGTAAGTATTATTACGCGTGACAGCTATTTCGCCTTCTGAAGGCATTATCAAACTGTGGTTAGGCCACTTACAGAAAATAAATTTACATATATTATTTCTAGATACATAATTTATCCGAAAAACTTATTGCTTTTATCGTAAGTTTATTTCTTATCACAAACCTATCTAGAAATAATGTAAATTTATCGTCTGTAAGTGGCCTAACCACAGTTTGATAATTCATACAGAAGGCGAAACAGCTATCACGCGTAACGATTATTAATTAGCATAACTTGTTTATTAACAAATTTAAAAAAAATAAAATGGAGTTCTACGAATTAAATTTACTCGTAATAACCTAAATTTGGTAGGCGGATATGGGTATCGCCACCTCGGGAACTATTTATTGGATAACCAGTACCTCTGCCATAGGTCACCCCTAGTAGTGACTTAGCAGGGGTGCCCGGGTTCATGGGGTGAGGTTTGTCGTGGTCTTGGCGATGGATGCGTCTGCCCACCAATTGCATGGCAGATCTAGAGAGACTGGTTGAGGGAAACCTTTCCAGCCGGACTCTCGACCGATGGATTCGTTCGTCCGTCCCTCCTGCACACACTGACCTCCAGATTCCTACCCACTATATCTTTTTCCTTCCCAACACATCCTGCCCTTCCTTTCCTAAAAAGAACCCTCCACACAGCATTCCCAAAGATTACATAGGCCAAGAGGGGAATAATTTTCTTTAGGGCCTACTGTGGAGCTATTAATTGTAAAAAAAGTACAAAAAAATTAACTTA
Source organism: Limnephilus auricula (assembly GCA_951813805.1). Lineage (NCBI taxonomy): Eukaryota > Metazoa > Arthropoda > Insecta > Trichoptera > Limnephilidae > Limnephilus > Limnephilus auricula. The sequence goes on along the minus strand of OX638403.1, from coordinate 31,707,635 downwards.
TTATTTATTTCGTAAATTACATAATAGTTTTTTTATATCATCCACCAATATGATTTCATTTTCCAAACTACTTTTATTTTTGTTAGATTTTTAACAAAAGCAAAAAAAATCCCAATATGTTTTCTCGTTTTGTGAACGTAATTATAATAATCGTATTTTTTTAGATTTCAAGTTAGTAAAGGCAATTTTACAATATTGTATTGTTTTCCTTGACAAAGCAAGTCTACGGACGTAGGTTGTTTGGCAAAAGAATAACTGGAGTAAGAAATAAATAAAGCTCAGGTTTGTGGAGGTTCGCATTCCGTCTAAACCAAGGCCAGTGTCCTAATTGGGATAAATGTGTCAACCAGTGAAAGGTTGCGTAGATCTAAATTAAAGCTTCACGTAAGAATAAGATGTGTGCGACAAATAAAATAAACTGTAAAATAAATAGGGGATTCCAAGTTCACAATCATTTTAACCGGGCAAGGAGCTCTAGCGCAGTGAAATTGGTATCTTTACGATTTCGGATCGGTAAGCGTAACTTCCGATGATTTTATATCGATTCCCGAGCTTGCTTTTACCGTTGACAGCCGAACCGATATTGATAGGTGCAGTGAACTTGAATGGCATGTAGGTTCAGTGGGTTTTGGATAGATGGCAGTAGGCTTAAAGCTTACGCCAGTTACCGACAGATGTAGTTATAGGAAGAGCACCCAGCTAATATAGCCGATCAAAGAGGGCTCTGCCGACCAGATTAATTTCCTAGACAGTTGAAGTTGGTCGCAAGACCCAGTAGCACAAAGGTAGATACATACTGGGTCGACGTACGTACGCATCGCGACGCATGTTTTAGAATTACACTGACCACACGCATCGCAACGTGTGGCCAGTGTGATCCTAAAACATAATTTTCATAGAAAATGTATGGTTGCTAACTAGCCCAGGTGTGCTAGCACGGTCGCTCGATATGAAGTTACCGACCGACTGTCGGTAACTTCTCATCGTTCCCTAGGACAACTGCAGATCACAAACGAATAGGTGACAGTTCACAATGACTAAGTGTCCTTAACATATTCGACATCAACCGTTGTTTGTACATTAGCGATGTGCAGTTGTCCTAGGGAACGATGAGAATTTACCGATAGTTATCCTACCGATCGTTATAGAGCGATCGTGCTAGGGCCTCAGGGCCCCTAACACACTCGATCGACAAGGATTGACAGGATAACTTTTGGTAACTTCTCATCGTTCTCTAGCATGACTGCAGATGCCAACGAATAAGTGACAGTTCACAATGACTAAGTGTCCTTAATATATTCGATTTCAACTGTTTGTACACTAGCGATCTGCAGTTGTCCTAGGGAACGATGAGAAGTTACCGAAAGTTATCCTATCAATCGTTATCGATCGAGTGTGCTAGGGGGGCAGATATTGTTAGGAGTAGCGATGGGTACGTACGTCGACCCGGTATGCATCTACCTTAATTATTGTAAACACGTATTATTATAAATAAATCAGTATTGTTCAAAGGACCTTATAATATTTATTGAAGAGGTCCAACAGTCCAACACAAATTCTGCCTGTGAATTAGGCATACATTACACTAGGGAATAAATAATAAATCGATATACACTGGCAACAATGAAGGTGTTTTCTATAAATTGACGCCAAGCAATTACCTACGTTAAAATATTAATAAAATGAAAAATTTGAAATAAAATACTAATCTAAATATGCATTTGCAGCAGGCATTTACCTTTTAAAACAGAAACAGGAGTTAAATGGTTAATGAGGTCTTTAGTAATATTTTAACCATTTTCGTTTCTCAAAGATGGAACGGAATAAATTAATTGCATCTTGGATGCATTATTTAAGTCTACGGATCGTGCATACGACTTTTTTTAAATTCTAAGAGCTTTGTTAGTTATGAATGAACGACTCAACATACTCTGGAGTCCGGGCTTCGATCGTCGGTTGGAATATCTCTTACCAATTTTTGATCGTGATCGCAAATATTGATAACTGACCATAGAAGACGGATTTGGTCAATATCTGTTTGATTTGGTCAGTATTAAAATAGGAGATTATCGATCGAAATATTTCCGACAATATTTTTAATGATTAATGATTTCGTCTTAACAAACGGATTGCAATCTTTAGAGCACAGGCGTTGGGTGGGAATGCTATCCTTGTTCTACCGGTATTTCAATGAAAGATGCTCCGAAGAACCAGCGTCATTGATTCCCTAGGCACCGGTGCATAGTCATAAATAACAGTTCTGCACATAGTCGAGGATTTTTTTCGAGTGTTTTGAGACTCCGGACAAGAGGTGGCTGCCAAATTCAGCCGTGCGGCACACTTACTTTGGACTTGTTTCTTAGATATTAAGGTTATTACACGGAAAAAATGTTATTCCAAATTACGATCATTTTATTCGTAAAAACGGTTAAAAACGGGACTGAAGTTCTTACGAATAAATTAACAGGGTTTCAATGTTTATTCATACATTTTCACACCAATAAACATTGAAACACTGTTAATTTGTTCGTAGGAACTTCAGTCCCGTTTTTAACGTAACGTATTTTAGAACAACATTTTTCTCCGTGTAGTGAGAAGTCAGTAGGTTACTAGATCTCTCGGTTCTGAGAAAGTGGACTTTGTGTAAACGTGTAATGTTGATTACTCTGACTCGACTACCGGTTGCGACTGCTCTCAAGCGCTCTGGCGGAATGAAAAGTTACTATCAAACACGTCTACCACCTTGACTGAAACGAACACGCTAACAAATTTACATACAGATAAAATGCAAAGTGGTCGAGGACTTCACAACGCTCAGTCATTAAAGTTATTAAATTATAGACAATTATTTTCACTTGGTTTTTGGCTATTCGATAGTTAATATAAAGTAATGTAATTTAGTTACAATCAGAATACGGTGCAATCCTAGGATAAGTTGAAATATGCATGGATTAAACTTGGGTTTGAATGTTAAGTTTCCTTGGTTAAGTGTGTGACTAATTATTTGTAAAACACTATAATCAACAAAAAAATCTACGAAAATATTCCAAGTCGTGTACAGAGCAGAACACAAAGTACTTTTTTTAAACTAGAATTCTGCAATCGGTCTTTCCTTAATAATCGGTAAATTTCCTCGGCTAATAGTGACTTTACATCTGTAATAATTATCACTCTCGCACTCTCCCATTTATTATTTTGTTTAACGTTTGAAGCAGGTAAAAGCTGAATTCAGTAGTATTTTTGGCATAATCCTCATGGTGACATGAAATTGTTTCTGTCATAGACCTGATTTATCACATTAAATAATCAATTAATATCGGGCTCTATAAAACAAACACAAAAACAATAGGTAAGCTGTGATTTAAAAATTGATTGTATTACTCGTATACATGATAGTGTCATTAAGACACAGAAATAACCCTTAACTTCTGTTTTCCTTACATAATATTTTCCAGCCACTCTGTTCTGTATAATATAAACAGTATCCGCAGAGCAGTGTAATATCACATTTCCCTTCGTCAAGTAACGAGCAAAAGCTTTCGCGTTTTAAGAGTTTTTGCAAATACGAGATGACATTGTTTTTAATATTGCTGCAGACATGTCACTCATCTCCTCCAGTGTTCCAGACGGCAGAAAATCTTGTGAGAATATCATGCGTCAAAATAAACGTGGATGCCTATCAAAATTTCCATGAATTATTTAGTTTTTAATATTCCTTAGAGTCTACATAGGTAACATGCGAGATTTGAGTGAACTGGTGAAAGAATAACAAACTAGGAATCTCAAAAATCGACTGCCTAAACTAAACCCTAAACTCAGGCAATAAAATGTCTTTCTTGCCACTTTGGGTGATGAAAAAACAGTTTTTTTTTTAGTCACTCATGTCTTAAAGCTATACGTAATATTATAAATGTTTTAACGTGTTACTATTTTTTTATTACAGGTATGAGGATTTTATTTACCTACCATTTTCTAGTGAGATTCTGGCGGGCACGTCGCCATAACATATTATATTGCCGATTGAGTCGTATAAATCTGTACCCGAATTCGCCCGTGGGAAGAACGATACGCTATTTAAATATATTAGTTAAAAATTTCGACATATTCTTCGAAAAATTCAATGATTTTGTAAGGTTTTTGGCGCTATATTCTCACTGTGAAAATGGTACTATTACAATTAATTAGATAAAATATCTGTAATGTTGTAAATTTTTTATACACAAATAAAATAAAATAAAAAAATAAAATATTCAAATTTAACTGTAAGAATAATATAAATTAATTATTAATATATTATGTGGTGTTTTTTTCCGAAAAAATATAAAACTAATTAGATTGTGTTTTTGGCGCGTAAAGATTTAAATGTTAAATATTTGTTGTTGTGGTTTTTGAATGAGAATGAGATTTTATTGTAGAGTTTAATACATCTAATTTCGGGGTTTAGTGTTGTAGCATTCAAATAGATCAAGCTGTTATTTAAAATCTGTTTAAAAAAATGTATTTCTTGGACATCTTACTAATATTATAAACACGAAAGTTTGTATGGATGTATGTATGTTTGTTACTCTTTCACGCAAAAACTACTGAATGGACTTTAATGAAACTTTACAATAATATAGCTCAAACATCAGAATAACATATAGGCTATAATTTGTACCCAAAGCATAGTATTTTCCAAGTATTACAAATAATAATAATTGTTTATTAGAAAATGTCAAAATTTGAAAATGACATTTTGAAAAACAATGATTGTATAACCAAAATTCTATTTTAGAAAATATTTAAATTAGTGAATTTATTTGAAGTACTCACTCTTGAATCGAATTAAAAATTATAGATATTTTAAATAAATTGGTTAAGAATTTTGTTATAAATATTATATGGGACCTACGAAAAGAAAATAGGCTAATCGAAGTACTAATCTTGCGCAGACGAAGTCACGGGCAGAAGCTAGTTAGTACATATATTTTAATTTGTTCGCCATAGAAACCTTAGATATAAACAAAAAAAAATCAAAAATTAATATTGTAAACAAAATTATAGCACCCTGTAAGTCACCTTTGTTGACCATGTTTACTTGTAATTTTGACTCATCCCACCATCCTCTCCCTTTCTCTAAATTACCACTCCCAATAACCTCGCCTGATAATATATATTGATTTCTGTACTTGTATAATTTTAAAGTTATTTTTAAGAACGCTAGCCAATGACACGGATGTGTCTGAACTCTTAACAAATAAATAAAATTCACTAAAAATGTACATTGTACATTCTAAAAAAAAATCTTCGTAACAAAATATCAGTTTAAAAAAAATTTGGTTAAAAGCTTCACGAGAGAATTTCAGAAAAAAATGGCTATGGTACACGTCTATACTACACGGGTAGAAGATAATGCGAGCTGCAATATTTTAAACTAGCTTCTGCTCGCAACTTCGTCTGCGCAGGATTAGTACTTCGAGTAGTCTATTTTCTTTTCCTAGGTCCCATAGTCCCATCTATGTTTATACCAAAATTCATCAAAAGTGATGATTGCTGTCAATCCAATTAAAATAATAATTATTGTTTAATAGAAAATGTCAAATTTTGAGAATGATATTTTGCAAAAAAATTATTGTTAAATCTAAATTCTATTTTAGAAAATATTTAAATTAGTGAATTTATTTGAAGTACTCGAAGTAATCGAATCGAGGTTTGTAGGTATTTTAAATTTAAATAAAACGGTACAAAAAATGAATATTTGTAATGTATAGAAAATAGCTAGCTTTATAAATTATACCCTACATGTTATTCTGATCTATGAGCTACAGGGTTGTAAATTTTTATTAAAATCCATTCAATAATTTTTGCGTGAAAGAGTAACCAATACACATACATCCATACAAACTTTCGCGTTTATAATATTAGTAAGATAAGATAAGATTGCATAAGCCTATTTTAAGACTTTTGAAATAAACGTAGATTAATGTTGGTGTTAGTTTCTGACGTTCTTTACAATATGAATTTATATACAATATTAGAATTTATAGCGTTTTAGATTTCGTCCTTCCCGGAATAAAAGTAAACATTAAACCCGTCGTCTATATTTGTTTCTGTAACATAATACAGCGTAATTTTCAAACAATAAGTTGAAAACAATCAAAGCGAAGTATAAGTTTACGAAGTGGCCGAAGCTCTGAGTATGAGTTAAGTTGGGGTGGAAAAGTTTCCCAGGGCCATCCCCCAGATTCAACTTCTTGGTCACAGCAAGGGACGCTTGTAATTAACGGTAATTAATAACGTTGATTAGCTACATTCTTCACAAATTGCTTCCTACCCCGAAGCAAAGGGGTTGGTTTTAATTATTACGCGAGTAATCATTTAGAGCTATTATACAATTTTCTAAAAAAAAACAAGATTGCGAGGGTAATTCTTAAGTTTTTTTTATTGCTTAATTTGTCCTATAGAATTCGAAAGTAAGACATTTATTAATTCTTATAGAGCTTAATCGTATAATTGATAATAATACTATGATTAAATGAAATCAAATATACACCACTCATATAATCACAATTATCTACATGTTTCGAAACCAAAGCTTTCATCGTCAGGGTAATATGAATATGAATAAAAATAAAAAAAGGCAAACAAGTATAGACAAAATAAGAACTATAGACAAAAATATTATTAAATTAAATGAAACAAATGACTCTGTATACACATTACTAAATAATCTCAATTTTCGATATGTTTCGAAACCCATGGCTTCTTCGTCAGGATAATAAGAACTTGATTAAAATATTCTTACAAATTAGAAACTTCTTATCAACGAAAAATCTATACTCAATATACTACGCATTAGTACAGCCTATCTTCAGTACGCCATTATAAGTTGGGGAGCAGCTTACAAAACTAGTTTGACCCCCATAGAAATTGTTCAAAACTCATAATAAAAATTATACTAAAAAAACCTCCAGACTTCCCCACTGAACGCGTATTCGAAGAATTCAAAATTCCAACATTTTAAAACTTATTTGTCTAAAATTCAATCGTACAAGTCATAAAAGAAAAAGATAAATACCCATTTCATAACTTAAAATCGTACTAGACTTGATCATGTATTTGTATGCCTTAAACTGAACACTTCTTTTGCCCAACACCTTTTTACACACCAAGGAAAATACTTCTTTAATAAACTACCAATAGAAATCAGAAACATTAATAACAAAATGCAACTGTTGAACTCTATCAAAAAATATTTTAAAGAAACCATCAACAGGAAGACTGCTTCCCCTATTTCCACATGAAAGTCTCACTAAAAATAATTACACTTGTTTTTCTTCTTAATGAATAAATAGATGTTTATATATTTTAGTTACTGTACTAACTGTACACACCAGTATGTGAAACATATCTATAAAAAAATTAATTGAACATATATGAAATGTAAATTCTTCTTCCATCGACAAGCAAATGCTTTTAATGGAAGACCAGTAAGAATTAACATTTACCATTCTTAAGTTAATAAAAAAAGAATAACAAACGAGTCAAACAAGAATAGACAAATAAGAACTATCTATTAAAAATAATAAATTCAAACAAATTAGTCTATCTTGATGCTTAATTTTTTCGAAACATGTCGATGATTGTGATTATATAGTGTTGTACACAAAGTAATTTGTTTAATTTAATTAAAAAAAGATTTTGCGAAGATTGAAAAAATATTACCAACGCTTATCATTCCATGTTCTAAATATCAACAGCAGAGAGTCGCTTACTTTTAATCTCCCCCTTTGGAAGACCAACTCCAAACAAAACTTATTTATCTGCAGATCCACACATTCATTTAACTTAAATTATTACTATATTGACATTTTTAACTCGACTTTACGCGACATAAAACGAAAAACTCACTAAGCAACATGACTCACACTAGAAGTTCATTCCCTATATATGCTAGTCCTTTGCCTCTTAATCCTAATTCATATTTTCCCGCCCCCCCCCCTTTTTCATATATTGTAACTAAAAATATATTAATTAGGAAAACACCCCTACAATGTCACACCTTGTAATTCAGTATCATCAGTGGAAAGTTCATAATTGCCGTAATTAACTATCTTATTATTGTATAATTTGGGAGGTGGGAATGGGTACCGCCGCCCCGGGAACCATTTATTGGATAACCAACACCTCTGCCATAGGTCACCCCAAGTGGTTCGCTACGTTTGGTGACTTAGCAGGGGTGCCTGGGTTCATGGGGTAAGGTTTATGTAGGTCTTGGCGGCGGATGATCTAGACACAATGAACCCCAGATTCCTACCCAACCCTCATACCTTTTTCCTTCCCAGAACTTCCTCTCCTTCCTTTCTGTAAAAATACCTTCCACACAGCATCCCCAAAGATGACATATGCCCTGAGGGAAATTATTTGTACATGTGATTATTAATAACTGAGACTGTAATATAAACCCCTTGTATTAGTCAGTATTTTTTTTATATTATGTAGTGTGATTTAATATCTTCTGGTAGGAATGCTCTTCGTACAAAATAAATATGCAATATTAAACATTTCATTTCTACGAATATGATCAAATAATTGCAACCATTAATCTTCTAATCTGTCTTCAAAACCTAAATATTTTGTAATAAATAATAGTATTTATTCACATTTTTCTGTCAATTCGACCAAGCTCGTGTCCTCTTTGATATATTTTCAGGAGTTTGTTTATGGGTCGGAAATTGTCGGTGGTCGTCAAAAGTGACAGCTCTTGTGGTTAGAGACAGTGACCGATGGAAAGTGACGAAATTAATTACGGACCGCAGGCAATAAATAATATTATTCCTGTCAAAACAGATGCTCGACATTGAAATGCTTTCCACTGTGGAGAGCTTGTTAAAATTGGGCCTATCAAACTACAGATCGTCGATTCCAGTATATTTAAAATAGAAATTCCATATAACGTGTTTATTTATTATTCAAATTTATTATAATTCTTTTTAAAAATTACATAAGCATATAAAATTTAAAAATAATTATATAAAAAATTCAAATGGTTAAAAAAGCACAAAAAATTATCGTAAATACATAATATGTACACAAAGACATGCATATTGTGTATACACATTACACACGTCTATATTTTAAAGATTTATTTATTTTTTTATTTAAAAAGGTAAGTACATACTATTTATATTGTTTTTTTTTAACGATTACGTATTTTAATATTACTCTTTCACAGAAGCATTAGCTTGTGGCTGGAAGAGGAGTGTAAATTGTTTCGTTTTATTACATACTAGCTGATACCCGGCATGCGTTGCAATGCCACTCAAATAAAGAATTTATTTCTCCCTGCGTGTCCTTTCCCATTCGTCCCCTTTCCCCTTTCGCCACCTCTTCCCCACCCTCGTTCCGTTCCCCTACCACGTTCCCTTTTCACCTTCCTCACGCTCCCCCTTCCTTCTCCCGCTGTCACCCTTGCCGCGAACCTCCCTCCTCACGAATTCCCCGTCCACCTACTCCGCCTTCTTCCTCCCTCGTCCTCCCTCTCGCGAACCGCCCTTCTCCATTCCACACCACCCCTCCCGGATTTGCCTCCCCCTCGCGACTTTTTTCCCTGCCGCTAAACTCCATAAAATACACTCATTTTTCAAACAACTCGCGTGTGCCCTATTGCATTTTTTTTTTGCAAATTTTATAACTTCATTACTCACCAATATAGAAATATTATATAGAAACCTTCACGAGCATGTCCACAACAACTCACCAAATTTTTATCGCAATCGGATGAACAGTACCTATAGGAAATATCTCTAAATATATCAAACGCGCGAACTGTCAAACGTACGAAGTTAAAATAGTCGTCGGATTTTCTGAAATTATCCAATTTTCTGCGCAATTTTTCTTCTCGTAAGAACCTTCTACAAAGTCTTAGAAAACTTTAAAAAAAGATCAATGAAATAAGTTAAGTCGCTCTGAAGTTATGGCGTGACCAAGGGAAACAGGGATTTATTTATATATATAGATAGACAGATATTCAAAAGTCATTTATACAATGGTTACACATGAAAAGTACTGTAAGTAGTAATTAATAATAAAATATTTTTTTACTTATTTGAAGAAGGGAATGTCACTTAAGGAAACTAATTGAGATGAGTTATTCTTAAGATTAATTCAATTGGAAACAGTTTTTAGATAAAATATTTAAAATATACATATATAAAGTCTTTAAAATATTTCTTCACAGTGTTTAAAATTTGGATTTTGTCACTAATATTTCTAATTTCTTCCGGTAGTTGATTGAAAGAAATTATTCCTCGGTAAGTGAATATATTTTTTATTCTTTTGTATTCATACGAGTATAACACAGGTGGCAGTAATTGTACCGTTTTAGTAATACCTGCCACAGCAGTCAAATAAGTTTTACTTCAACCGCGCGTAAAGGTTAGACGCACTCATATATTTTAACTGGATTTCCTTATTGTCCTGTTCAGAATGTTGAAGCCAAGAAGAAGTAAGTAAGAAATGGGAGGAAAATAAATGTTAGAGAATACCTAGTTATTCAGATCTGATCTATCGATAGGGCAATTGGGCCTTATGCTGGACCCTGCAAGGCTAACCGATAACAATAATATCATCCATCTGATATGTCTGTAAATTTTGTGTCAATGAGGGATCTATTGTGGGTTGTCCTTATCTTACCCTAATTCGATGGCCTCGGTCTATCTTCGCACATGTTCCGCATTAATTCCGAGATAATCTGAACAACTCAACAGAAATAAAACATAAATATTTATGTGTAATAAAAATACCGAAATATGCAAGGAATTCGATCTGGCTTCTGTCGGTATTTGTCTAATAAATAATAAATCAACCGGTCTGGGCAGTATAGTTTTTTTTAAATTTTTTTTTTAATGTTTCTTTATTCTTTGAATAGTAAATATATAACAATTGTGGAATTTATGGCCGCCATACTAGGCCCATGCCCGTGTTATGGTATGTTCCCTATACATAATGCGCGGTACAGACGAGAAGCTCACATCAAAAGATACTTTATAACACAATAACGTTCGTCGTACACTTCCATACAGACCCGCCAGACGTAAAAAGATGATGTGCTATAAGCGCGGTTCGAGTCTTCGCTAATCGGCATTATTCTCCTTAACCGCTAGCGACGCGATATCAGAAAAGTTATGCGACCCCCCTCCGCCGTAAACATGAGATTGGGTCATTTTTAATACAAGGAGCGCTGTGCTCAAGCCGCTGTCGGCCGTCAAGTTGCCATATCCATTACAAAGAAATTATATTCCCGAATTCAACTGACCCCTCTCCTGCTGTAGGAAGAAATCTTTGATAACGTAGTGTGTCGGTAGAAAAGATACTTTATAACACAGTATCGTTTGATGTGAGCTTCACGTTTGTCGCCCGCTTAAAACGGAGAGCAGTATTTTTTCTAAGAGGGAGACATAATTTCGCATTGGATCGAGTATGCTAGTAATAAAAAATCTGAGTACATTGAGTATTGGAACACTCTACGAAGGAAAGTCGATAAATTGGGCAATAAGTTCAAAGCTACCAATGTAATATAACATTGTAACATGGTAACACAGTGAAGTAACAATGGGGGACTATAAAACGGCGTTTAGGGAGAAATGGTGAAACAATACGCGGAGAACCGATTGGAATGTTCATAAAACTAACCCGGAGGTTCCTGAATAATCTAGAAATTGCTTTTCCAGGCACGAAGACCTCTACACGATCCAGCCCACATAAATTATGCCGCATTATTTTATTTAGGTGGCCTCTTGGCCAGTGGCGAAACTATACCATCGCGTCAAAGTCGCGTTGTAATGGTTTTTTTATAAATAACTTAAGAAGTTACCCAACACTATTACTAATTTTGTATGCATTTATGTTAAATATCTAATAAAATTTATTTTCAAAAGCATAGGTATTGGTCCGTTTGATAGATTCGACATTGCAATCTTAAGAGCACAGGCGTCGGGTGGAAATGCTGTCCTTGTTCTACCGATATTTCAATGGAAGGTGCTCCGAGGAACTAGCATCATTGATCCCCTCGGCGCCGGTGCATAGTCGGGAAACACCTGTCTCTTCAAGACCCATGTTCACACCTTCCTCTCCTCAAAAAGATCCTCCACACAGCATCTTAGATGACATCGGCCCTGAGGAATTTTTTTTCAGGTCCTCCTGTGCGGAGTTAATATGAAAAAAAATTACATATTATGTAAGTACATATAATGAAATAACAATTTAGTTTTTACAAGATATGTATTAATAAAATTATTTTCTCAGATCTTTCTGTGCCGCAAAAGTATCAACATCACAGTAAGATCGAGCCATTGAATAGACAGAAAAGCCAAGTTCGCCTGTCTTTTCCCATTGAGTTTCTTAAATATGTTTTTATTAATTTTAGTTTCGAAAATGACATTTCGGCATTAGCTATAGTCACAGGTATTGTAACAAATAACATTATTGCAGTTCATACTTCAGGAAAGCTGCACGACATAAAATGATTTTTATTAATAAAACAGCAAATTCAACGACACCTTTTCTTATTAATGCATTTAAATCTTAATAATTTATTTAAATTTGTATATGGTCTTATGTACTTATATAAAATTTATAATTTTTACTATTTTTATTTTAAATGTGTGGTTACTTCTGAGCTCGCGGCCCCGTGGCAACCGGGGCCCCGGCCCCCGCGGGGCCCGTGGCATTTTGCCAGCCCTGCCACCCTGTAGTTTCGCCACTGCTCTTGGCATTTTTTTTATTTTAGAAAGTAGTTTTACTTATTTTCCATATTTCTTAACGCCTGATTTTTAAAATTTTTAGACGTTTATAACTGTATCTTGGAATAGTTGAATGGAGTAATGTGTTGTGAGGCTGAAGTTAATAGGGAGGGGAAGGAGGTGGGAAGGGGAAGGCAAGGAAGTACCTGGCTATTCAGATCTAGTCACCAAACACGGCTAAAGCCATTTTAAGCAATGAATGGTGGTTTTACACCAGCGTTATATTGAGAGTATCTTCCGCTCTGAAACGTGCCGCAAATATACTACATACAATTTTAAATAAATTATTTGTGAAACAACCCTAATTAATGAAATAAAATTTATTTGCGCACGCCAGGTTCGAATCCGCGACCTTCGGATTGGGAGTCGAGAGGCAAGACTCCCAAATGAATGGTTCCCTGGGCGACAATACCCATATATTATATGTAAATTATATATGAATATACAACTGATATATTATATATAATGTTGTGTAACTTTTTATAATCAGAAGACTTTTAGGCAGTTGAGATTTTGGACGATAGATTTCTCTTTTCGTCCCATACAAAAAGGACGCCTGGAAAAAAACACTTTTCTAGGTCGAAAATTGCACTAAATGAATATTTTTTTTATAGTACCTTTTAGAAGGTGAGAAATATGTCGGTACGTTTTTAAATTTTTGATGCGTTTCGTTCTAACGTAAACATTATTAAAATGTGTAATTTATCTGAAAATATTATTTAAGGAAAAAGTGCTGTTAACTCAATCCTTATAAATAATTACAAAATTATAAAAACACAGCGACATTGCTTCTTCTTTCGAGTACATATTTTTGTTTTTAAATTATAATATCGTGAAATTTTAGGTAATGTTTTCTCCCGAAACCCTTTTTTGAGCGATTTCTGTATGTAAATATGAGAGTTTACGGCTGTTGTCCCATTCGCACATTTGGCATTCGCATGTATCGTAAGTGTGTGTGTGAGCGAGACAGCATGAAATACTTAAACATTTCGCGTGTGGTGCAAAGACTAGCCTCTTAACAAAGCATTATCTTTGAGTTACACAGTTGATTTAATGTTTAAGTCAGAGTCCTTTACCTCAATTGAAATCACTCTACCACAACGTAAAACGAAAACCTTGTAAGGGAAATGACAAGAGTCTTAGCAGGTAGGTTACTACGAGTAGATTAATTGTGTAGTTTGAGGAAGGCATTATAAAGGTTAAGAGATAAGGTGAATAGGGTGAAATTCTCGTTTCAAATCCTCTGTGGTCCTGCATAATATTATGAGTTGGTTAGTAATATGAATTATTCCTGCGTAATGCGTAACATTTTTCAAATACAATTATTTTCTTTCAAAATTGGGACTACTTATTTGAACTATCTTATCTAATTAGACAAGCGATAAAGCAGGCAAAAAAATAATTTTATTAATAACTAGCTGGTACCCGGCATGAGTTGCTATGCCATTTAATAAAGAAATTGTTTCTCCCTGCGCGTCATTTCCCACTCGCTTCCTCTCTCGCGTTCCCACTCCTCTTCCTCCACCTTCTCCCTCCTGACTCTACTCCCCGCCCCCAAACCCCTCTCCCGAGTTTCCCTCCCCCCTCCCGTATTCGCCTCTCTCTCCCGCGGATCCCCCTCCCGAATTCCTCTCCCCTCTCCAGAGTATCCCTCCGCCCTCCCGGATTCCCCACCCCCTAAGGGACGAACGTCAAATGTTTGACAGGAAAGTAGGTAGAAATGTTTATATGGAAAAATGAAATTGTTGTTTTTACTATCTTCCTCTCAATTTTTTCCATATTTTCTCACCGTTTAAACCTTCTCTTTCGAGTTTTAGCGAGACAAACAAACAGCAATTGATTGTATATATAGAAAATCCAATGATTAATTCAATTAATTTTATTAAACCAGGTCCAGTGGATAAACTTTATACATGATCTACATATATACCAGACCTATATATCACAAAACTAAGGAAACTAAAAAAATTATTGTTTCTTCGAAAATTTTTATTTGATTAGGGGGTTAAATTGACATGTAACCTTTGTAAACATTCTTTGAGTAGTTATCCTTTTCACAAGTGGTGCTACCTTTTTCGTACGATTAGTATGAAAATAACTTGTCTTAAATTTTTATAAAATCATTGGATAGACGTTGTTATTTTTCAAGTTTACGAACTTTCGACCAAAGGTAAATTTCTGCACTTAAAAGACATTGATCTTTATACAAAATTTTTTTAATAAATACTTACAACTTCACAAATCCTACAATTCTAATATTCCGTGATTTTTCACGGGTCTTCGCCGGTTTTATATAAAACGGTTGTGTGAACAGGTGCGGCACGCGACATTGCTTCAATATCTGACCTAAAGAGAGTTAGTTGCCTGAGTATAAATAAAAGTTTTATGACAAAGGACTTTTAGTTTGTTACTTCTACCTTAGAGTCCATTAGGAAGGGACTTTTATAAGGAAGGAAATCTCTTAAAGGCCAGTTTGGATGAACGACGCCTAGGGGCAACCATTAGAAAACACGCCAAATTAATTTATGAGTAATAATAATTATTTCAGAAATGTAACGAAAGGGTTTGGAGTTGTAAAATACTTCTTGTAGCAGATTGTATGTCAAAGATTTCACCACAGTTTGACATTTAAACATGTTTATTATCTGAATAGCTTTTCTAGTAGCAAGCTTCACTACTTTTCAGTTTACTCTCAATTGCTTGCTCACATCCTTGCTTACTACTAAGACTTGTAATGAAATACGACCTAAGCACCACAATGTAATACATACTTTTACCTTGATTAAACGTAACCTTTTTGGTTTATACTAAAAAGCTAGAACAGTTAGGTTAGAACATATCCTCACACTCAACGCCAAAATTATTTTTTCGGTGCTTGGGCCTCATTTTTAACATTACAGACAGAAAACGCTGAGAAAATTTCTGTATTATTTTTCCTGCTTCATAATAATCAAATGTTCTGTTTTATTGTTGAAATATATGTAAAATGTTATTATTTATGCTGACTTTTTAGACTGCACAATGTATTTTAAAATTCTTATATAGTTCAAATGTCAATATTAAAACTTTGAAACAAAATGGCTGGTTCACCTTCCTGTAGTTAATTCGGCAGCCTGTTGAGATTATGAAAATATCATCACAGCAAATTTTCCGCTCCTTTATTCGGAGCTTTTGTATGTGGCCTTGTCTGGTCACATACAAATAACCATCTTAACTTACACATACAGTAAACGACACGGTGACATGATCTCGCTCAACTTCTGGCGTACTCGGTCGATGATAGTATGGTAATGTAGAGTTTGCTACGTGGACAATGTGCCTTTGGGAAAAAGGAAAAATATCACAAATTCTTTAAATACACCACAGCATCGTAAGCATGAATACAACTTGTAATAAAATTGTTCAGAAATCTTAATAATTTATATTGATGAGACCTCAAAATAAAAGAGGAAAGGATTGTTCTCATTATTTAAAAAAAAATATCTTGCTGAGAGACCTACGATGTAACTACGCAAGACACAGATGCCGGTAAATCATTCCACAGCTGAGCTGTTGAACTCAAAAACGAGTCGCAGAAACAACCCTTTTTTATGTTAAAAGAAATTTACATTTAACTATCTTAACTTAAATAGAAAGTAGTAAAATTAATTTTGTTCTTTCAACTTGAGTTTAAATAATTTTTTAAAAATATGTATATACTTTTCTCCATTTTTAGGGTGTCTGGAAGGAGATTATATATTTGAACACCCTCGTGGCCAATGCTTCTCTTGCCACTTTCAGTCTTAACAGCATTTGTATACAATTTATTATTTTGTCTAGTATAATGCTCATGTATTTGTGACGTTTTTAATAAATATAAATGTTGTGTTTGTGTGTACAAGTCCATTTAGTATTTTATATTAAAAGGCAAGTGTTATATTCGTATAAAGTCCTTATTTTCAGAAGGTTCAATTCTTGGTAAAGTTTTTTTCTGAGAGTATCTGCGTTATAATTGAAAAGTTTTTTTTTAATAATTTGTTCTGTATCATTTGTAAATCGAAGTACATAATGTACGTGTTTCCCCATATCTCTTTTAAATAATTTAGGTAGGACTGTACTAAGCTATAAGCCTTTCTTTATCTCTGTTGGTATAAGATGAGCAATTCTACCAAATACATCAATATTAGTGGGATGATTTTTGCGTTTAGTTTTTCTACGTGTTGTTCAAATGTCAAATGTTTATTAATATATATAAGCCCAGATATATTTCGCTATCCAGAATATGTAGGTCTCTTTCTTCTGTTTGTAATTGTTTATGCGACCATTATCATGTGACCAATCGTTGCCCGAGTGCTTAGTTGTCCTAACAACCATTTTAGTTTTTGTTCAATCTTAGTTTTAAAATTAAAAATAAAGAATCAAAAACGATAATTAGTCGCTTTACTAAGAATTATTTAATCAGACCTTTACCTTTACGAAAACAGCTTCATCTTACCCCTCTCAAAATGTTTAAGTGAAATAATGAAAGAAAACCTTGTCCTGTGTAATATGGCGCACAATGCACCGGTGCCGAACGATCATCGACGCTAGTTTCTCAGCAAAGCATCTTCCTTCTAAATAGCGATAGAACAAGAACAGCAATCCCACCTGATACCTGTGCTCAAAAGATAGCAATCGGTTTGTCAAGATAGGCGAATCTATCAAACGGACCGTTCGTTTTTGTTTCAAAATGCTTTGCTTTTCAATGGCAAAAACAGGCATTTCACCAAAATCTACACATATATGTCCTTGAAGATGGACACTGTAATGCTGTCAGTAAACGTTGGCTAAAAATAATCACAGGGTGATAATTTTGGCAGTGAAAATCTCAAGACATCTTGAGCTGATTTTATGTGCATTTATGTTCTCAGTGTCCTTTGGTGCACCGGTCGTACAGGCTGGGGTGACACATTCGTACATCAGTCCCAGAGAGAGGTCGCATGGGAGGCCATCGTTCTAGTATCTTCTGTCTTTTTCTTTTTCACACAAGATGTATGAGAAGGAAGACGACGATCGTCGATGACGTACATACGAAATCTACTAGGTATAACATATCGCGAGGAAAAATCTTTTGATATTTAACCAAGTTCTCGGTAAAATCGACTCCGTTTAAAATACACGTTTCCCTTAAAGAGACAATGTGAGATAGCGTGTATCTTAAATTCGTAGCATTGCAGTGAAATAAATTATTTTGTCGAATTACTCGAAATCGTACTGATCGTATACTCCCAAGTTTCCCTGAGTTGGGTTAGGACTAATTATTTTTCCATTTTATTTTTTTAAAGCATATTCTTTCAGTCGCGTAGAATTCATAGAGAAAAGATTTTCTTATGTCCTTGAAGGAATTTGGATTTTTAAAAATTATGTATTAAAATTACTTATTGCAACCCCAGATGAAAGTTGTAATTGAAGGGGGAAGGTAGTTCAATATAAAGTCATAAAACCCAGGATATTTGTTTTGAATAGAATGACCGATAATCCAATGGAGGATAAAAAATCTATCAACACACCACACTGAAATATAGTAATAACGACTATAAATATATAGTAACGACCCACTGATGTGATGATCGAAGTGATCGGGTAGAGTGTCAATCTTTGATTGGGTATTTTACATATGGACAAAATCGAACGATGCGCCTCCCGCCGCGAAAGTCGAAAGTACCTATCTGTCACACATGAGAGCCGAATACCCGTTAGTTTCATTTGACGTAGATAGGTAGTAGGAAGTCTAAGCAGACCATGGCTACCATCTCTAATTGTTTGTCTCGAGAACGGGATCCAGGAAGTCCGGACAAACATAGGCGCCGAAGATAGAATCTTTTTTTGAAATAAAACACGATCGATTAATGGTTGTTCGTGATCGGGTCACAATGATTGGGTAGCTAACGATCCACTCAGGACTAGTCATTACTTACGATCTGGGAACTTTTACTAAAAAAGTTTGACAGTTTGATTTAGATTTTTCTTTAAAAATATCCAATTCTTTTGTCATTCTCCTATCTTTCTCTTATGTATTTCCTCCACCATCCATTAGTCCAGAGCCTTTCTTTCCCTTAGTATCCACCACTATCCATTAGCTCAGAGCCTTTGGTACTCTACCTACTTTGCCGCATTAAAAAGAAAATATTTCGTCTGGAAAACTCAAATTTTCCATTGTGCTGCGGATTCAAGGAATCGTTTTACACCTGGTTAACTATAGATGGCTCTCGTAGCCACTTAGCCAAAACTCAAATCACCACGTTCCTGTAATATTGTAAAGAAAATAATATAATGTAGTGTTTTTAAGGCTCTCACGCTATAGCAAGTTTCCACTCAGTAGGCTTCGCCCGACCGTTACATTAGGGGTAGATTATTGAGAGAATTTTTTGTAGAGTTGAAAACGATTTTCCTGAAAATGGGTGAAGGAAAATCGTCGCTAAATTTCTGGTAGCGAAATTCTCTCTTATTTTTGGTTAGTGAATACGTTTTAAGTTCAGATAAGGGGAGATGCATTAAACATGAGACATTCGATATTAAATTATTTTTACGATATGTATGCTTTTTTGGAAAATATATACTCTAGGGTATATAATGTGACTACTGCACAAGAGTCCCCACTGCTCTACACGCTCATAATTCCTTACTTTCGTACATCAGGGTAAGTACCAGCACTCCATTATGGACTGCCAGTTTCGCTTCTTCAGCAGTTTGATGTACCTGACTATTTATTTCGATTACTACTTATTGTAGTAAGTTTAATGTAAGCATTAAGCCTAATATAAACAAGGGCACGCATATTTGGTCTGAACGTAAAGAGCGGATGGATAAAGAAAGAAGTGTCCGAAGAGAACTTAAAGAGAACATAAAGAGAACTTAAAGAGAACCTAAAGAGAACTTACAGAGAACTTAGAGAACTTAGAGAACTTAAAGATAACTTAGAGAGAACTTAAAGGGAACTTAAAGAGAACTTACTCATACACTTGATGAATTGTTCAAATTATGTGAAACAAATGGCTCTAAGAGAATGTATTAGATTAATTTTGAAAAGCTTAATAGCTCCTGAAAGAAACGACGACGAGACTTGAAAATTCTGCTGAAAATATGATCTTAAAAGTTTTACCAAAATAGACAGAGTTCAGATAGATTTTTTCTGCTCAAGAGGAACCGCTGAGCTGCCTTTTTCGTACAGATCTTAATTTTGGATTTGAGGGCAAAATACTTAGTAAACCAAACTGAATAACACTTTATTTAATCAAAATATTTAAGAAAAATCTATTATGGATAGGTGTATTTCATTCATTTATATTTTAAATTATATATTTTTGACCATTAAAGAAAAAAACATCACGTTTTTCGAGGCAACTTTGACAAATTATTGTGACTTAATTGTAATTGTTAAAAAAAAAAATATTGCCCAAGCTACAAGTACCATTTAATTAAATTGAAACATAAAATAAAACATCGGAAAAAATGCGTATTTTGAGTCGAAATTTTAAATTTATACAAATTTGACAAAACGAACATTTTTCAGTTTGGTTGGGTATTTTGGCCTCAAATCCAAAATTAAGTTTAGCCTCCAAGCCTTCTGATTTTGTCAAGTAACTCTTTTTTGGTATGATAAAGTGTATTTGTATAATAGTCAATCACGATAAGAGGTTCAAAGAGGCTCTCTTCTAGGAGAAGTAATTTCCCATCATTTGGTCGCCTTTCTTCCTAAAGTCATTAATCAAGGCTCCCTTTGTTTTTCCTGCCTCTCTCAGGGCTTATGGAACATTATACTGTGATTAAATCACCTAAATATATTTTATTATGTAGCCAGGCTATTAATAATACTTAACGTCATGGAATAAATCATATTAGAATTATTTACACCAGCCGATTTTATTTTTCACTTTAGTTGTTTTTAAATTATAAGATTTTTTGGCGTATTGAACTTTCTCTTCCTTCTTGAGTATTTTTGTTTCTGTAATCATGGCAGATGCTAATGGAAACTGTTTGAAAATTATCAAATATCAGTTATAATATTTGATATATATTAGTTAATTGCGGGGGTCAAAGCTTCCAAGTCGGTTTCTCATCCAGGCGTATCGGAAAGGCATAGGAGAAATTAAACTAACTAAGGGGACATACATTAAGATACGACAATACGAACGTGGGAGCGAGAGCGCTAATATTGAAAACCATAAAATTCATGCGAAAATTATGAAAATGTTTAATAAAAGACGACTCGTTTGAAAAATAGCAAAAATCTCGTGGGGGATGTGTCAAGTAGCATTTAAAAAAACATTGTGAATTTTTTCATTCTTTAACTTGTAAAATAACAGAAAAAAACATAAAAATAATAATTTTCGGAGCATTCTTTGCGATTTATTTCTATCGTGGGAATTTCAAATAATAACCGTTTCGGCGTGGGGAATATCTAGATACTATCTTAAAGAATAACATATATTTTTTAAGAACTTAAAAACTTCAAACGTTTAAGGGAAAAATGTAAGAAATCGGTAGAAATTGGCAGAGCGGCCCCTTAATTACGTAATCAGTTTAAAAACAAAATTAGACCCCTCCCCCCCTCCTTCCGAAACTGTTTACCAATTACTTTTTAATTTTTAAAATCGACTAAAACGTTTTTATCTTTATTAGTAAATTAATATTAATTTGACCACATGAGGAAGTTTAGTATAACATTGATCCTACGTACTATAACTACTACTGGGTCAGCTTTTATTGACATTGGATATCTAGGTTAGGTAGCCTTCCAGTATATGGCGTTGTGTTTCGTTAGCCACAGCAACGCAGCTAAGCGAGTCAGCTAGTTATATATAAAAAATCTCGTGTCACAATGTTCGTCCGAGGCAAACTCCGAAACTACTTAACCGATTTTAATGAAATTTGGCTTACTGTGTGTAATTTGGTCCAACTTAAAAGATATGATAGTTTTTATCTCGATTATTGACCTCAAATCATTTATATTGCAGAACAACGTTTGCCAGGTCATTTAGTATATATATATAATATAGTCGTCCTTTTATCTATTAACGCCGAAATTACAATATTCTCGTTTAATATCATTATCGGTTGCGTTTGGTTTAAAGGTCAAGAGTGTGCCAATTATTTACATAATATTTCATAAGATAAATTGTTTTATATAAATAATATATTTTGTCTTTCCGCAATATTGGAATTATAAAAGAATTCATTTCACGAATCAATTCATTAAAAAATGTGTTACTTCGATTTTTATACAATTTTTCTTAATATATAAGTTTTACTAGTGTTTTCTACCCGGCTTCGCCCGTGTTTCAACACTCTCATTTGTTTTGTTCTAAAAGAGGATTTAAATAAGGAGTATAATTAATGTACTTCATGTCATCATTTTTCTGCTAAATAGATATTTGAAAGCTCGATAACTCATTATGGATTTGACTGCTCTATATAACATAACAATATAGTACTTAACTTTCTCGGAATGATGTCACTTGACATACTATCATTTTTATTGATTTTAAATAATTAATCACCACTCTCAATAATAATTTTGCATATTGTTTATTTTGTCCATACTTGTTTGTTTCTTTTGTTATTTTTATTCATGTTATTATTCTAAAGAAGAAACCACCGGTTTTGAAATATGTAGATATTATAAACATGTGATTATATAGGGGTTTACACAAAGTAATTTGTTTAATTGAATTACATTTTGTTATAATAATGAAATAGTTGGTTGATATATTCATGTAAAAAATTACCACAATTATTTTGAAATAATTGTATAAAACAGAAAATCTTAAAAAAGTGAATACGAAATGAATGAAGTTGAAAACCTTACAAATAATTTTGTCTAATTGAACGTGTTTTTTAGTTTCGTATAAAGTGACAAATACATAACAACAAAAAAACCATTGGTGTAAGCATATTTTTGAGTTCAAAAGTTTTATGTTTTCAGTTGTCTAAAGCCGCTTGTAAAATCGAAATCAGTATTTCATTTTTGGATTGGTTCGGAAACAGCAAATCTATTTGAAAATTAATGTCAATTGGTATGATTTCAATGGATGATATTATTTTCTCTAGGCCTGAGAGGTTAAGCTTAAGATTAGGAAAAATAAGAAAGATAAACGCCTTTAGTAAGAACGTAAGAAATCTAACCTAACATAGTCTAATCTAACATCCTTATCACATCTATTGAATCTATACCACTGAAGTTATTGAATAATTGAATCTGTACCACTGAAGTTATTAAATCTATTGAATCTGTTGTGTCTATTGAATCTATTGAAACTATTTAATCTATTGACTCTATCTCTTAAATATATTGAATTAACGAAATCTTTTGAATCTATTGAGTCAATATAATCTATTGAATGTATTCAATATATATGAAATCTATTGAATATATAAAAACCTTTAATCTATTGAATCTATTAAATCTATTGAATTTATTGAATCTATTGAATCTGTTGAATCTATTGAATCTATTGAATCTATTGAATCTATTGAATCTATTGAATCTATTGAATCTATTGAATCTATTGAATCTATTAAATCTATTGAAACTATTGAATCTATTGAAACTATTGAATCTATTGAATCTATTGAATCTATTGAAGCTATTGAATCTATTGAATCTATTAAATCTATTGAGTCTATTGAATGTATTGAATATATGAATTCTATTTAATGTATTAAATCTGTTGAAACAATTGAATCAATTAAATCTATTGAAAATGTACTCATAAAGCCATTGAATCAGTACTATTTAAACTGAAGCGATTGAATCCGAAACTATTGAATCCGTTGAAACTATTGACACCTACCACATAGATAGGTAAATGTTTCATTATCTTGGTATTGCTGAAATATAAATCTGTTCTAGAGAACACAATGGTTTTAATTAATTACAAAAAACCTTGTGGTTGTTCTGCCTTCTTCGCTTATGCCTTTATCCGGTGTTTTGGGTCGTGATCACCGTCGAATAGAAACGAACCGATTCAAGGTGATTTCAAACCAAACTAGCCATCTCCACGAGAAAAATTCTTGAGATGGAAAATTTTTGCTGGCTCACCTACAAATTCAACAGCGAAATTGCAAAAAACGATTTTTAAGACGATATCACTGGATAAAATATTCAATACAAAAGTACAGTACGATCTGCAGTACAGATTTTTGGAATTATGCTTCCAAAGCAATAAAATATTATTATATTTTTCGAAGATTGCTATTGGGGTGAGGATTGGTATATTTTTGTTTTTAAATGTATAAACATAACGTTGAATACATTAATTTATTTATAATTTATACGAACGCGATAAGCATTTTAACAATTTGGGAGGTACGGGCACTGCCGCCCCGGTAACCATTTATTGGACAACCAACATCCCTCCCTTCCATTAGTCGCCCCATGTGGTTGCTGCGTTTGGTGACTTAGCAGGGGTGCCCGGATTCATAGGGTGAAGTTTTTTTTGCGTGGAGGGCTGGGTCGGGAGAGACTGGTTGAGGGAGACCTTTTGACCTCTCTAGCCGGAAAATAATAATAATAATCATTTTTTTATTGATTTCTTACACAATTACAAATTTAAATTTATTACATGTAAGAAATAATGTCATATAAATATATTACAAAAAATAGTTTATATGTAAAAGAAATTTCAAAGAATGTAGCAATTTCAAAGAATAAAAAAATTCCAGGCAGTCAGTGATATCTCGACCCATCGCATTGCACCACCCTATACACATATACCCTAGATTCCTACCCACCCTTGATACCTTTTTTCCTTCCTATAACTTCCTTTCCCCACACACCCTCCACACAGCATCTTCAAAGATGACATAGGTCCAGGGGGACTTTTTTCCTCGTGACCTCCCGTGTGGAGCAAATCTTAAAAAAAGTTTATTTTTTTATTTTCGAGATTTTCTTGTGTGTACTTGCTATTTTACGAAAGTCGAGTGTTATGAAACTCGAAGTGTTACAGTATTAAATTATATCTATACATATTGCCCATCTTATCGTAATTTTTATATCTACTAAGAAAATGCACTGTTTCACCGAAACGGGTTTTTTATTATAGGTCCCAACACCTTGTGATCTAAGAGGTTTTGGTTATATGGAAGATGCACACTTACATACTAATCCGTCGAAAACTATTAACTTCTAATTCAAATTGGTAAGTTTAGTGATGTTTAAACAGTAATAGAAGACTGACATAATAGAACGATAATAATTGAAAAACTTGATATAATTATTTTAATTTATATCCCGAGCGACGCCGGGAAATTTGACTAGCTAACCTCTATACTTACCTACGTACATTGTGATGAAATACGATACGATAGTAACGCAAATGAAAACAACTTGCTGATAATTGTTAAAGAAAGAAACATTGATTAGTTGTTTAGTGAAATTTCATGCGAAATGATCGTGGAGTGCATGCTCTTGCTTAGTGGCTTTCTTGGTTCAGCGTACCTGTATTTCACATCCAATGACAATTACTGGAAGTCGAAAGGAATCCCATACATAAAGCCTGATTTATTTTTTGGTAACTTCAAAGATGCTTTCTTGGGAAGACGGCATTTTGGGCAGATCTACGCCGATATCTACAAGTTAGTATTTTAATGAAATTCATATTAAATCATATTAATTTGATGGTGTGTTAATATATAGTTTTAGCAATTTACATTTTATTTTTATTATATTATTATAACTGACTTGTAAATATTGATAGAACTTAATATATGCATCTACATATCAAAAGCGGGACATAAGTGAAAAATCACAACTTTTTTAACATATTTTTTTTTTATCATTTAATAAATTGATATATTGCATTGATGGGAATAACCTTCAAAAGTTATAAAAAAGAGAGCTGTTCTAATAAAAATAGAAGAATCATTTAGACTTTTACAAAAAGGTCCGTATAAATATAATAAAATCAGATATATTTACCTGAGACACTATCTAGGTAACAAACACGATCATTTTCGTTGTTTGTTTTTGGGGTGTTATGCCGTGTTGTGCTACCTCCTTCTTTAGCCGACGTTTCGGACAGCGTCCATCATCAGGGCAGATCCGGCAGAGCCGTCGATGTGATGTGATGACGGATCTGCCGGATCTGCCCTGATGATGGACACTGCAACGCTGTCCGAAACGTCAGCTAAAGAAGGAGGTAGCACAACACGGCATAACACCCCAAAAACAAACAACGAAAATGCTTTTGGCCGTGAAAATCTAAAAACGTATCAAACACTATCATGTTTCCAATGAAAACGGTAGCTGCCGATAATATGGAAAAAAAATAATCGATTGTTAATTCCGAAATTTGAAATATGAGATTGACATATAAGACGGTTAACTAAATAGTGGCAGTGGCCTAAATGGAATGGCGTTTATCCCGGTAAGACGAGACATTCTGGGTTCGATTGCCAGTTGCAAAATTTTCGTTTAGATTATTAGTATTATCGTCTTCTTCAATTATATTTTACATTGATGGAAATAACCCTCAAAAGTTATAAAAAGAGAGTTGTTCTGATAAAAATTGAATTTCTTAATAATATTTAGATATATGTTGAGTTAGCTTCCTTTGACCATTATAAAGTTCTTTGAAATTAAAAATTAAATAAACACTGTTTTGATTTCTTGATAAGTTGGTTTTCGGATGCTAAAATCTTAATATTTCTTGGAGAGCCACACATTTCAAAGATAATATGTTAGGGTGAACAAATCTCAAAGCACTTGTTTCATGTCATGTTAAAAAGATGATTAAGACCGGTGTATTTAAAATTACAGTAAGTTCAAAGAATCACCTCTTGTGGGAATATTGAAATGCAAGATCCCAGTTCTTCTGGTAAGAGATCCAGAGTTCGTCAGGACGGTGCTTGTAACAGAATTCAAAAGCTTTATGGATAGTGACTTTACGGTTTGTTTTCAAATACTTAAATATTGACTATAAAATCTTAATTTACAATTAGATAATTAGATATGGCCTGAATTAAGGAGATAGTATTTTTTCTTTTGAGTTTTCTGGGGTTCCACAAGGATCCATCTTGGAGCCTGATTTAAATTGGTCTTAAATAAATGTACTTTTGAAACACAATTGTGTAAAATCTTTATTTCTAATGCCATTTTTGTTATTTTACAGGTAAATCTAGACACAGATCCCCTGTGGGCATCCAACCCATTCGCCAATAAGGGCGAATTATGGAAGTCCTTAAGGACTCGATGGACTCCTCACATGTCCCCAGTTAAAGTGAAGCAAGCCTACTCCAGTATGGTGAATAGGGCTGAAATAATGGTGGAGCATATCAACAGAGTGATTAAATGCTACCCTGTTAAAAAGTTTCATGGCAGAGACGTAAGAATTTTCATAAATCGAATATGACGTAATAATAATAAGAAATTCATTAAAAATCAAAACGGCAGAAGGTATTGCTGATTTGGGGATAATATTTCACTGACAGGTGCTTTTAAAATCTTGTTTTGAAGAGTTACTTAAGTAACGATAGTACATTGAAAATTAAAACTCTTCAAAACAAAATGTCTATAAATTGTTACATAGTTAATGCCCAAGAAATACAAAAAATTGTGAACGCTTTTAAAATCTTTAAAAAAGTTTCAATTTGATAGAAAGGTTTTTATCAACCAAATATGAAACTGGGAAGAATGGTAATGGGACCGATTTAACTTCAGATTTTTTTACAGAAGTTTCAAAATATTCATATATATATAATTTATTGTTACATAATTTCATAACATTTGTTTGCGTATTTTCGACATTAATCACTAGGCCTCTAGAGGCTCGTTAAGGTGAAATATCAATATCTGCCAATGTTATATAACTTATTGTCTTTTTACAGTTGATTACGTCATTCTTCACAGATTCAATATCTCTGGGGACATTCGGGGTTGAGATAAATTCATTTGAAAATCCACGAAATCCCTTCAAAGATATTTCGAGCTCTATTTTCGCGACAAACTATTGGAATGGATTATTGTCAAAAATCTTTGTCGTCATTCCTTGGCTTGCGAAATACTACAGGTATGTGATAATAATATAATTTATTTATTTTTTAATCTAATTGAATCGTTATTTACTAACTTTTTATTATTTATCTTTAGATTTGGTTCAAGTCAAATTGTGGACATGACTTTTAGCGCTGCCAGAGATATAATAAAATGCCAAAAGGAAACTGGATTGCCGCAAAATGAAATGTATACAACATTGATGAATTACAGCATTGCAGATGGTAAACGAGGTAAGTTTGTATAAAGCACTCATCTCAAATGAACAAAATAGTATAGATATTTCAAAAGAAGATTATTTTTATTGAATCAAATCATTCAGCGGTTGACTTCAAGGAAGTCCGCTAGTATCTACATTTAAAATTTTCAATAAATATTTGGGAGCTGAATGTTTTGATGTTGATTTTCAGCAAAATGGAAAGAGACCTGTCATAAGAAAACATTGATAAGTTATAAATATTTCAGCTTTTTTCCTTTGTAGAATTCAGTGAGACAGATTTAGCGGGAAGAATATTTGGTATGCTTTTGGATGGTTCGGAAACTACTAGTGGACCATTATCTTATGGACTATATGAAGTAAGTTGTATTTTTAATTTGGTGTTAATACGTGTATTTTTGCGTGGGATTTCAAATTCAAAACATTGGTCAGTCATTGACATTTCTAAATCTCCATCCGTTATATTGCGCAGTCAGAAATCTTTCGACTTCTTACTTTTAATAATTTAGTACATTAATCAAATTTTTTGTTTTGTTCAGATTGCCTGTAATGTAGATATACAAACAAGAATGGAAATAGAATTAGATGAAGCTGCTGATGCAAATGGCGGTTCGTTAAATTATGACATAATCACAGAATTACCTTACTTGGACATGGTGTTATCAGGTGTGTTGTAAAATCATACATTTTATCTTCAAAAGATCTTTAAAATCAGTGCAATAATAAAGTTGAACAAAGTGAATGTCGCACAACAATGAAAACTTTTATTTGCACAATGATACTATTATGATTTTCCATTTAGCTCAACCTTACTGTGGCCATTTTAGCGAAGTATCTATAGTCTGAATATCTATCACATATGAATAGCTTTTTTTAAAATGTTTCCGTGTATTTCACACAAGAGTTGTTATATCATTGCTCAATGACACACCGCATATTGATCAATTTTGAAGAGAAGAAAGAAAAAAATGAGAGTTGTAAAGTAGGTAGATACATATCTTCCTTAGATATTTTTTGTTCGAATCTTTTAGAACTGTGCTCAAAATATTTGCCTACCGAAATTTTGTTAAGCCCTTGTTCAATTCCTACTTATATTACATGTAAATTTATTTTAATATGTAGTACTTATTAGTAAGTCGTTTGTATTCGTATTTATGAACTTAAATTAAATTATTGAAGCAGCAAAAAAGCGGAAGATTCGTGAGCATTAGGAAGAAATTCAGATTATTAAAGATGCTTGATAAATTCCGAAAAACAAATTTTATTTAAGAACTAGCTGAAGCCCCGGCGTTACCTTGGTGCAAGTGTTTTTCAAAATCAGATGTAGACAATAATTTTACTCGTATTATGAACGTCAAGTGTGTAAACTTTCATCAAGAAGTATCAAAATTCTACTTAGAGGGATGGAAAAATGGGGTGGGGGTGGTTTTTCTAAATCTTATGTAGAAAGTCACATCCCTCCTGTTGTGCAGGTTAAGAACCTATGCAAAATTTTAAACATTCTCTGATTAAAACTGTATATTTGTATAAAATCATTTCCACACCGCGCGCCCGTCCGGTGTCCGACGGATGTGCGTCCGGCATCCGCCCAAGGTCAGGACATTTTTGTTACATATAATACATGGTGTCCGGAAACTCGCAGTAAAAGCGGAAAACAGGCGAATCTACATCACACGGAGAATTAAAAAGATTTTTTTACGTGTTTTTTTTGGCAATTAAAAGGTTAAAAACTTTTGAAGCCGGCTCTACCCTTCTACACATTTTAAACAGTTGAACGCATATAGATGGATAGAGAGATAATAAATACAAATAATATTTTTTTTTTTGTATGCTTATTCTGTTATTTTCTATCACCCAGTTTCAATAAAATATTCTCTCGCTATGTGATGTTCGTAGAAAAAAGAAGACGACTTTTATTTTTTTATACTTTATACCGACTGGGTTTCGCTATAACCGTAGCTTCTTCAGGGCATGTCTATTGTTTTATTTTAAATTATCGTGTCACATCACAAAATAACTGCTTCATATTATGAACAAATAATAATCTAAATCAAAATATGAAAATGAACAAGAAACAGAAAAATAATAAAACAATAGACGCAATGGCTGAATCGGTAGAGCGCCGTCCCGGTAAGACGTGAGATCTGGGTTCCATTCCCAGTTGCGACCATTATGTTTTATTATTTTTCTGTGTCTTGTTCATTTTCATATTTTAACTTAGATTATTATTGTTATCTTCTTCTTCAACAATGATGACTTATTTGTCTCATAACAAATTATAATTTCAGAGATCTTGAGACTCTATCCCCCTCTGATCCACCTGGCTCGAGTATGCAACAAGTCCACCCTACTCAAGAAGGGGGACTTTGAGTTCCAGGTTCCTGTAGGAATGATTTTGGCCATCCCGACCCTGGGAATCCATATGGACCCCTCGTTCTACCCCGACCCGGAAAAATTCGACGCGGAACGGTTTGCCCCTGGGATGGCCGAAACAAGGCCGAAGGGGACGTTTTTACCGTTTGGAGATGGGCCGAGATCTTGTATAGGTAAAATTAGTTTGTTTTTTTTTAATGTGTTACCTTATTTTAGAAATTCCTTTGTTACCATAATCACACACAAAATGTAGAAAAGGCTTTTTGGCTTATGGGAATTCATATCTTATTTCGTACTGCTTACCAAGAAAATTACACAAATATATTACATTTAGAGCCAGCGACTGAGAATAAAAGTATAAAAATGCTAGCAACTGCACAGGGAGGTTCCGATGAGAAAGATCGATTATTTTCCGTATCATATTTTTTAAATTAAAAATTGAATATCGATTTTTTTCATTCAAAACTTTTTTTAATATATACCTACAGTCAAGTAAGCATTAAAAATGCTCAAAACGCACGGTAATAAATTATTAAATATTGTGTACTTCTTGTAAGTATTTTTTGATCATATGATTTTTTCAATAATGTCTAAACAAAATAAGTGTGTAAAAAAATCTGAAGTATTATAGTTTGTAAGACCTTAAATAAATAGAAAACCTGAGATATTTTCGTCACAAAACAAGTTCTCGGATTTATTTTTTAATGAGTTTAATTTAACTAAAATTAAAATTCTGAAAAATGTGATTATGTATTGATTTATTTTGCTGTATGTTCGTTTGAAAATTGAACAAATCTGCCAACGATTAACGATATATCCTTAGTATATTAAATATAAACTTAGTTATTCAAGATTTAAAATGTGCGTTTTCCAGATAAAATAACAATCTTTCAAAACCATTTTTTTTCTTCCGAAATGAGTTAATATCTACGTCTAGAATTTGATTTAAAAATGACAAATTTCCATTATTCTCTGGTAAATACCCTCTTAACTCTTAAAAATACAATGCAATGTGTGGTTGCAAAAAAAAAATACAAAACATTTGTTGTGTTTTGTAAATGACGGTAACTTTCGTGCAATAAAAGCAGATGGTTGATTCCGTTTCTACTTGAGGATAAGGAATATTGTCCTCAAGCGTAAAATTAACTACTTTTCGCTGTCATTCGAGAGATCGTGAATCGCAGTTACCGAAATAGTCGTTAATTTTAAGTTTAAGAACCAATCTGCTGTCACTTGAGAGAACTGGAATAGCAGTTTACATAAAGTTACCGCCGCCCCGGAAACCGCAGAAGCGGGAACCCCGGGAGCGCATTTATCGGATAACACCTCCGCTACAGGTCAACCCAAGTGGTTCGCTACCTTTGGCGACTTAGCAGAGGTGCCCGGTTTCACGGGTGAAGGTTGTTCTCCGTGGCGGACTGGATCTAGATAGACTGGTTGACGGAGGCCTTTTGACCTCTCCAGCTGGACTCTCTCGACCCATTGACTTGCACCGCAGTTGGAGGAATGGATTCATACGGACACACTGACTTCTAGATTTCTACCCACCCCTCATACCTTTTTCATTCCCAGAAGTTCCTCTCCTTCCTTTCCTTCAAAATACCCTCCAAATAGCGTCCCCTAAGATGACATAGGCCGTTATTGAAATTATTTTCCTGGGAGCCACCCGTGTGGAGCTAATGTAAAAAAATCCTTATCTGTAAGTAGAACCGGAACTCGCTGACAAATAATTTAATTTGTATTATAAATCTTTTTTGTGTTTATTCTTTAGTTTTTTTAATGGAAATTTGTCTGAAGTCGACGGCTGTGCACCGTACAAGTAAACGTCTCATAACCCCAAATGACAATATAATAGATATTTTTATTTTTAACTTAATGAGTTAAAACTCAAATTATAATATTTTAATTAATGAAGATAATATTACCGAAAATCAATCGAAAATCCGAAACAGAAAAATCAGAAAAAGATACGGATACATCAATTGGCCCGGATTGACAGAGTTCCTAGGTTCGAGTCCCAGATGTATCCGTATCTTTTTCTGATTTTTCTGTTTCGGATTTTCGATTGACTTTCGCTAATATTATCTTCATTAATTAAAATATTACAATAGATACATAAGATAAAAAAAAATCTTCGTAAATTAGCTTTTACATTTTCTGAACATATTCCCTACCTACCATTTCTAACTTAATCATATTCAAATAAAAGTAGTCAAAGGTATTTCGAAAGGTAAAGGTATATAACCAGTTAGATTAAAGAATGTCTAGTTGGCTTAAGTTTGACAGAGAGTAAAAAGGGCGCAGTTTACTAGACTGTAAAACCCTCTGTGGTCTCATTGCCTTTTACAAAAACTGCCTTTTTGCTATGCCCCATTTTGAAATGCAATGACGAAGCATTACCCTGAATAATCACCCCTTCTAAAAACGCTATTGAACGAACACATTTGAATTTGAACACGACAAGCCTGAAACTAATATCCAATTACTTAAGGGATGTTCATGTTCACACAATTTAAATAAGATCAATTTGAAAAATCTGCTTACTATCACACAGTTCGTTTCCAAAGCATTTTTGCCCAAAACAATAATTTTTTTAATAAAGTTTACATAATTAGAAACATTATTTGACAATGTGGGCTTCACTGGGTGCTTTACCCGTTTGGCCCATTTTATAATTTAATAAAATTCAATAAAAAAGATAATATGAAAAATAAAACCGAGACGAAACAAAATAAAATAAAATAATTAAGGCTATAATGAAAAAATTAAAAATCGACAAATGTTACGAGATACTATAATGAAATTTGTATTGTAAAGGTATTGTGTATTATGTTTTATTAGTTTACGTTATATACTTATTGTAATGTTCCATTTTTGTTCTTTAATCTCTCTTTTAATTTTGTATCTAAATTTTTTTTCGTTTCACTTATGTTTTGTATTGTACGAATGCTTTTATTGCCTGGTATTTGTTTGGTCCTGGTATTTGTTTCGTCTTGCCCAAAGCTTGTGTATACTATCGCAGTTTTTTGGAAGATTGTCTAACTAGACGATTAATAATAGTTTGTGTTTGTTGAATTTTTTTTTTTTAATTAAATTTGTAGTTTTTTGGTGTTTATATTGGTGCGTATATCTAGTATGTCAAAAATGTTGTTTATTTGATCTGTGTCAATCATTCCATGTTTTTTAAGTATTATATTTAAGGTAGTGCACCATGTCGTTTAAAATTCGCGATCAGGCCGCTCACAATAACACTCCTTATGAAGATGGCGAAAAGGTTTAAATTTCCGTTTAACACCAGCCGCCTGTTTTGATTTATTCACAATAAAAAACATCGCTAAATAGCGTGTTTAATTTTATTTTGCGAAGCTCAGGCACAAAAAACTTGATGTACGGCTGCGAAACATGGTGCCTATCCGAAAGAGATAAACGGAGACTAGAGGCTTTTGAGATGTGGTCCTATAGAAGAATATTAGGAATTTCCTGGAGAGACCACATTACAAATGAGGAGGTTCTCCAAAGAATCGAAGGAGGAAGGCACCTGCTCAGAACCTTGTCCGAAAGGCGTGCAAGATGGATCGGTCATATAATACGACAAGAAGGCCTCTTGCATGCCATAATGGAGGGTATGACCGAGGGGACAAACTCTAGGGGACGCCCACGCCGAGAGTACCTGGAGGACCTGCTGGTGGACATGCGCTGCTCATCATATGCAGACCTCAAAAGAGCCGCACAAGACAGGGAAGAATGGAAGAAAAAAATAAAGGAAATTGCTGCAAACCAATCCCAGGATTGAAACCAGAGAGAGAGAGGCACAAATATTTAAATATGTTTCTTAGTTTTTTTCTGACGGCCAGCATAGTCCAGGGGCAGGGTTTGGACTCCCATTCCGACGTGCGCAAATAACTTTTATTTGATTAATTTGTGTTATTTCACAATTAATTAATAAAAATAATATATACTATATTTGCTGCACGTTCCAGAGTGGAAGATACTCTCAGTATCGCCCTGGTGTAAGAACACCATTCAGAATTAAAACGTTGCTTGAAATGGCTTTTAGCTGTGTTTAGTGACAAGATCTGAATAGCTAGTTAGTTCCTTACCTTCATCTTCCACATATCCTTTCCTTCGCCACTTACCGTCAGCCTAACAACAGTCACATCATACCCCAGTTGGGGATGCCATAGTCTCACTGGCTCCAGACGGGAGCAGTTGGGACTCTTGTGAGGTATTCTCTAAAAAAATGAAAATGTGTGTTTTTTTCAGGAGTTTATTAGTATTTTATTTGATGTGATTGATGTATTGTATCCTATATATTATTTTTTTATAATTTCAGGAAAGAAATTTGCCATCCTTGAATCAAAAGTATTATTGGCATACCTAGTGAAAAATTTCATAATTAATCCCGTGGGAGACAGGTACGATAGACCTATTCCCGTGGACCCGGATATTGTGCTCATGAGGGCTCGAGACGAGTTGTATGTGACGTTCCATCCGAGGACGTAATGATCCAACCAATGAAGAGGATATCATGGAAGCTACTCTCTGTATCGCCCTGGTGTAACCACTATTCAGAATACATTAGTTGCTTGAAACAGCTTTAGCCATGTTTGGTGGTCATATCTGAATAGCCAGGTACTTCCCCACCTTCCTCTTCCTCAGCCAGACAACATACCCCAATTAAGGGATGCCTAGTCTCACTAGCTCCGGGAGCAGCTCAGACCCTTGTGCAATATTCACATAAAAAAATAAAATAAAGATAAAGTAATTAAAAAAACCCTTTGTCACTTTTTATTATTCACAAACACATTTAAAGTGTCCCCTTTAACTGATATAATAATAAAATGATTTGCCTATATGGCTCTACAAGTTATGTTTAACATAGTTTTAATTAGAGATTTTTTACTCTGTATTTGTCACCTAACGAGAAATGTATTTAAGTGCCATTATTTTCCTCAGCAAACATTATAACTCCTTCCCCTCCACACTCCCTTCAGACTCACAACATTCCAATTGAGGTTGCCACAGTCCACTGACTTCGGAAATTAGGGACTCTTGTGCGGAATCACAAAGTCATTTTCACCATGAGTTATAACGCTTTGAAATATTTATGTGTTTCACATTCTTTCTTTGTCATTTTTTTATTTTTGTTTTCAGAGTATAGAATCATAAAAGAGAAAACATAAACCTTATAACGAAACCGGATAGAAAAACTCTAATTATTATTATTTATAAAACTCCTACATTAACCAACCTTCAACAATGAATGTGTTTATTAAATTAATATATTAAATAACGTACGAATCCACTCAAAAATAAAATCCAATTAATTTATAATAGCGAAGTTTTTATGAAGTCGCTATCAAAGAGAAAAGCAGTAAAATGCTGTAATTTTTAACACACCCGAAGAGCTTCTTACTTTGAGAGCTTGTTTTAATTTTTCCACTAGAACAATTTATTGAATTACTTGATTTTTTATGTATTTTGTGTTAAATTCACCCCAGTAATTTCATTTTGAAATACATGATGTAATTTATTTATTAGAAATTAAAATACACCATTCACAAGGGTCGCTCGAACAAACGGCTTTTGCCAAAAAAATTTTTTTATCGGTGCACACTGATATAAAGGGTCACTGATGGTACAAAGTAACAAATTTGAATCATTATGGATTATGGTGATGGATTTTACAAATCGGACCATGTCTGAAATCGGTAACAGAATACTCCATCCATATCGATTTAGAAGAAGTGATATCGCGATTAGGATATTTTGTAAGTGATAGCTCATAGAGCAAGTTGAGTGTCTTTTATTGCAAGTGTAATTTTTTTTACTCCACAAAAGAGTTCATTCTATGTCAACATTAAAACATGTGTATTGCTCGTTGGTACGAAGCAGATTAGAGTACAATTCCACCGCATGGTGACCGTGCTACAAAGTCCATTCTCAATCATTAGAAAATGTACGAAACAAATTGCTTCGGTACATCAATTTTAAAAGGCAAATTCCAATCGAATTTATAAATTACAATATTATAATTAATTTATAAATTAAGTCTATGTCGTCTTCGGTGATGCTCTCTGAAATGTCTTTTTGGAATGGAAAGCGAGGAATTTCCGGGAAGGAAAAGGGTATTAACGTGGATAGAAATCTGGGGGTCAGTGTGGCCAGGCGTGACAGACATATGAATCCATCCATCCCATTGCGGTGCAAGGCGTTTAGTCGAGGGAGTCCGGCCGTAGAAGTCAAAAAGCCTTCTTAACCAGTCTCTCCGGATGGTGGTCACGTACGTCACACACTCATCTACAGTCCTCACCCAAAGACCAAGGCAGCCATACTAAGTAATCAAACGTACCGAGGCACTTAGGATGACCTATAGTAGAGGTGTCGTTTATCCAATTAATAGTTCCTGGGAAGCTGCGCCCATGCCTACCTCCCACACTGTAAATTTAAAGGTGTTTGGGGGCGAGGACGTTAAAGTGAAAAATAAATTCTTTTCTTTCGGAGGCCTGGTTTTTACTACCCCACACCATGTATAACCCAGAAGATAAAAGAGAGATATAATAATATCCACAAAGAAACAGCTAATGCTGGGAACACCAGGCGAGACCTCAGTTTTCCAGAAAGGAAATATAATTATCATTTCGCAATACATTATGTACTAGCGGCGGAAATGCTGGGACCAAGGTATATGTCTACTTATCGCAAAAATTTTCAGGAAAATAACTATTTTCATTCACATAAGTTATTTCGATAACGATCGGAAAAATACCCGCAAGTCGGTAATTATGAAACATTTTCGGTTTTAATACTCAATGCCCCATAAGGACACTTTTTTAATATTTGAGACGAAAAGCATAAATTCAGTTTAGGCTTTAAAATTATCAAATTACTGTTACAATATGAGCTGAATTCAGCTGTACAGCTGATTTTATATTCACAACTTAAAATTTTATTAATGAAGTTGGGTAAACGGGAGAACATTTAAAATATATAAAATTAATTTGTATAGTGAAATCAAGAATTTATAGTCTGTCGTAAAGTTTTTAAACTTGTTTTTCTTCAGTACAAGTCAAATGTTAGTGGTGTTTAAAAATGGTTTTTAAAGCCAATAAAAGAAATTGCAGCTTTTTTAAACGTTGGTTAAGCAATTTTCTAAATGGCTTTTTCATGAAAAAAAGGCAACTTTGTTTTATAAAAACATTATTTATTAAACTTACATAGTTCGGAAATTCCATTTTCTTGAGTAACTTTTTATTGCCTTCACAATTTTATTCTAGAATCCAACTAAAAACCATTAAATTTGAATTAACCTCAATTACATTTCAACAAAATGAAAAAAAATAATATGGTTTTCAAAAGTGATACTTTAATCAGGGTACAGACCAAGGAGCGAAGATGGTGAACGAAACGTGCCGAATTGGTTTGTTCGCAATCGCTTAGGCGTCTACATTGTTTCGCCATTCTTTTGGTGCATTAGTACGAGTTTTCCTAAAAAATTCTTAAAATATAATTAATACGGTGTGCAACTGTGCACCCTTTGATGAACCGATAACTTGCGGAACACGAGAGAAGGATATAATAAAATAGAAGAAGAAATCGCGTCGCGTCGCATCGTTTCGCAATTTCGTTAGGCCAAGCTACCCCTTTCAAAAAGAAGAAGATGGAGAGACACGACAATAAGAACGTAGGAGCGAGCGCGCTAACTATAAAAAACCATAAAATTCATGCGAAAGTTGTGAAAATGTTTAATAAAAGACGACTCGTTTGAAAAAGAGCAATCTCGTGGGGGCTGTGTCAAATAGCATTTAAAGAAACATTGTGAATTTTTCTATACATATAACTTGTAAAATAACAGAAACAAACGTATAAATAATAATTTTCGGAGCATACTTTGCGATTTATTTCTATCGAGGGAATTTAAAATAATTACAGTTTCGGCGTGGGATAGATACTATCTTAAAGAATAACACATATTTTTTTTAAAACTTAAAAACTTCAATCGTTTAAGGAAAACATGTAAGAAATCGGTAGAAATTGGCAGAGCAGCCCCTTAAGACAGGCTAAAAGACAATGTTTGCCTATGTCTGCCTACACCCATTTTAAAAGTGGGACACAATTCTTAAGAGTGATTGATGACCGATGTTTTGCACACTCAGCAATGTACACTACAAAAATTTACACACTAGACATCATCCGTGCTAAATCTCGGAATGTAACCAGTTCACAGAATAAAAAAATATTACACATTTCATTTAAATTATTTTTTGTTGTTTTGTTCAATTATTAATGTTACATAATTACAATAAACTGTTAGGTAGCAATTTGTCAATGGGTTCTTAATAACAATCTACTTAAATTTTTAAATTTACGATCTGGTCATATCGATCCGTATAAATCAAAAATAATCTTGAATGTTGTGGAATGTTCTGGAACATTGTGGAAATTAGAAG
Organism: Limnephilus auricula; assembly: GCA_951813805.1. Taxonomy (NCBI): domain Eukaryota; kingdom Metazoa; phylum Arthropoda; class Insecta; order Trichoptera; family Limnephilidae; genus Limnephilus; species Limnephilus auricula. Next base: position 31,668,803 of record OX638403.1, on the reverse strand, counting down.
CCTTTTTTGTAAGGGTGTGGAATACAGGTCTTGTACCTACAGAAAATATTTTAAAGCCAGTTCTGTAAATATAATATAACAAACACGAAAGTATTTCAACAATGTGTTGCTATTTCACAACACAATGCAATTAATAAAAATTCCACACTTTTACGAGAAAATTAAACACACATTTTTTAAATTACAGTCCAACAATGTCCATCAGCTTTTGCATTAGACAGCCAGACAAAACACTTTCATTATAACGTATTGAACCCTTCCGTGGCGCCACAACAAGGGGCAGAAACCATACCCCCCGTAGCAGTAGAAGAGAACTGTTGTCCGGACTAATTTAAAACTAAATGCTCCTTTGTTTGACGTCAACCAAGAATAACTCAGGCTTCTGTATTTTATTATTTGTGCAAATGTTAAAGTACCCCTTGCATAACATACTACCCTGATGAAGTAGTTTTTCTGTTATTCCTAATGGTTCTGTGGAATAAGAAGGTGATCAACAGGCAAGAGGGTAATCATCATTAAATTTAAGGAATTATAAGTGGGGTATTTTTTCGAAATATTACATTTGATTAGGCTCTTGGGGGTTCAAATGGTTGCCCAGAGGACCTCATCGTGACGCTTTTTACTTACAAAGATGGCACTCATTCTCACAATAATAACAATAAAAATTTCGTTTTTTCAAATTCTTACATATTACAAAGCGTATGAGAAATCACAATTTTTTTACATAAGTTCCACACGGGAGGCCATGAGGAAAAAAATCCCTCAGGGCCTATGTCTTTTTTGGGTATGACGTGTGAGAAGAGAAGAGCCTTCTTTAGAGAAAGGATATTTTGGGAAGGACAAAGGTATGAGGGGTGGGTATGAATCTGGGGTCAACGTGTCTCCTGTATATCTCACCGTTAAAAGGAAATAAAATTCAGTATATCTTTAAATGCAACTAAAGCATTTGTCGGGAGATTTTTTATTCTACTTTAAAAGAGTCGTGTCTTACGAAAATTATAAAAATAAAAACCACATTTGGTTCTATTATTATTGTTATAGGTATGAAAAAGTCACAGTATTTCTTTAAATTCGGCGTTAGACATTTATCGAGAGATTTTTGCTCACGCGTTTTTATTATAATAAATAAATAATAAATGAAAATAAATAAATAAAAAATCGTTTTTTTATATTTTAGAGTGCTATCTTCGACATTCGTGTTTACATATCTTCCTTTAAATCGATTTTCTTCTTCTTTTTGAACATTCACTAGCAACGGCATTCCGCGTTTCTACCGTTTTATAACATATTTCTCTTAAACAAAAATATGATATTTTCGAAGATAATAACTGTTAATTGTGGAGCCGAAACGGTAATTACATGAAATTCAATTGATAGAAAAAAATCGCGAAGTATGCTCCGAAAAATAATTAAAAACATTCACCTTTTGTTCATTTATTTAACATTTTATAGTTAAGAAAAAATTCACAGGGTATCTTTCAATGCAACCTTATCATTTGTCGAGAGATTTTTTCTCTTATCTTAAACGAGTCGTGTTTTATTAAATATTTTCACTAGTTTGACTTAATTATAATCGTTTTTTAATAGTAGCGCTATCCCTCTTACATTGGTATTTACATACCTCCCTTTGTTAACACTGGTTTACTGTTGTATCATTGTATTTTTGCAACTACTGATTGTGTGCCCTATACCATTGATTTGCCAGTTGAATTTATATCGCCGCGAGGAACACAGAGTCCTTAAAAATCGCATCGCCTTGTAGCTGATAAAACCGCAAAAGCGTGAATATCACCATTCCCTTCCTGATCTTTCCTACCGACATTTACCTTCCCGGTGACCTCACTACGTGGAGAGTACCAAGCAGTTTTGAGCGGATTGGTAAGTCAATTTCAAGCATAAAAATACATAACCTCAATCACAATAATATTTCCCGCAACGCCGTATCATTTGATCCCTCGTACCATTTGGCCCTTCGCGCAATACCCTTTCTTCTTCTTTTTGAACGTTTAAAATGGAGCCTCAAGCTGAATACGAGCATAAAAGTATGGGCGCTTTAATCCCATTCTGTTACACAATGTACAGCTGGAAACCATAAAATTAAACTCTGTCAGATGCTTTGTGTAGCAAATAACTAAATAATAAGATGGTTCTTTAAAGGAATCTACACTCAGAAAAATACTTGGGATAAAAAGATTAAGGACACTCTACGCTGTACAAAGGCTGTAGACTGTAGACGTAGTGAGGATTACAGTTGTTTATCCCGGTCGGCCTTCGACCCCACATTGTTGTACCATATTGTACAATTGCTTACAATTGAAGCTTTGGTTGTAATTTTGTACTTACACGTAAAACTTTGGCTGCTGGAGAACAATGTAATCCCTTAATATAGGATGATTCAAGGAAAGGAAGTGGAACTGGTACTCCAAGTGTTGAGGATTGTTGTGAGCGGAAGCGGAAGGAAATATGACAGCAAGGAGTAAAACTACGGGAATTAGGCTAATTAGATAAATTGAGCCCTTTTATAGTTACCCTGACGAATCATAAAACCTACGTTCCTTATCCTAATAATGCTACAGCTCCTTCTTACACATTAAATAATGGAGAGGCAAAATATGAGTCACATAATGGACGTGTGTCTGTTTTCTCCAAAGAACTACTTTTTTTCCTTTGGAGGATCTTATTACGGCTCAGCGACGGCGAAGGGATGGGTTTCATTTTTTTTATTAGTGTGAGGGAGATGTATGATAATGCTTGAAAGTTTCCTTTGGGAAGGAGTGGTGGGGGGGAGGGGGGGGGGTGCAGAAATACATTCGTGGAACGTCACGGTAATTATAAAAGCACATATTCACTTAACATAAAGTCATTTCAAACCTGCAAAACATCTGACGTGGTCCAATAATAATCAAATGGTTAAATTAATGACTTAGATAGAGGGAAGTTTGGAAAGTTGTTTGTAGTACATATTAGTTATTTTATAATTATACATACAACGTTTAACATCCTTCAATAGATATAGTTAGTATAGATAGTTGTATGTAGTTTTGAGTTGTCTGGATATATGTCAGTTATAAGTAGTACCTTAGAACAGTTTCAACTATCGCCGTTCGTATCTAATGCACGAACGGTTACGGAAATAGCCCATGATACATGACAGACAGCTAGGCTCCTGCAGTAACGGATTCTCTAGCTTCAAGATAACTTAGAGCATCCAATAGAACGGACATCTGGTCCAGTTAAATTTTAATTGCAAACATTACGAGAACGTAAATAAAGCAAATTTGTAATCTGGATGAACCTCGATCTTTATTGGAGTTTTCAGGAACATATTATTTCAAGTCTCAATCACTGGGATTGAAGAACATCACAGTATATAACGTCAAAGTATAAAATTATGTTAACCTACTAATAACGGAGAAAAGCTATAATCACTGACTAATTATGTACACACTACTCATAACTGAAGCATTTGGTTCCTTAAAACAGGCAATTAGCCCAGATAGGAACTAATATCGTCCTGGCAATACAATATTATTATTAGATTAATTTTTCTTTATAATTTATTCAGGAAATGTAATAAAAATAAAGGCACTTTTCTTTTTTGAGTTTACAAAGGCAGTTTTAAAAGTATCTTCCGCCCTGCATAACGGCATTAAATTTTCTAATGTATTTAATTTCAATAATTTAATCCAATTACTTTTTTTAAACCTAAATGCGTAGATACTTTAAATATTTCTCTTCAATAAAAAAATTGATTTTACGGGAAGGACTTTTTTAAAACTAAATTTATATCCTGTTTAATTCAGAAAAGTCCACAGGACGTGATTTAATTACTCAAGAACACATTAAGTTTCCGGGACCTTGGAGGTCTAGCTTACTTAATGACGTGTTCTTGGGTAAGGTTTTTTTTTTAATAAGTTTTTTTTTTTATTATACATTTTTTTAAAACATTTTTATTTTACATTAAGTCCCGTTAAACTGTTTGATGTCAGTTTGTCAACGGGTTATTTTAACAATTTCTACATTATTTCTTTTTAAAATTTATTACACACGGAGAAAAATGGTATTCTAAAATACAATCATTTTATTCGTAAAAAACGGTTAAAAAGAGACTGAAGTTCTTATGAACAAATTAACAGAGTTTCAATGTTTATTCTTACATTTTCCCACCAATAAACATTGAAACACTGTTAATTTGTTCGTAAGAACTTCAGTACCGTTTTTAACGTTTTTACGAATAAAATAATCGTATTTTAAAATAACATTTTTTTCCGTGCAGGAACATAGAATATTTACAGTATAACATTAAAATATTATATATACTTACAAACATTTGTTTTTACATTCATTTAAAAAAAAAATGATGTAAAAAAGTAGAGAAAAATGAAAGAAAGAAAAAGAAAAAAAATATATATATATATAATAAATTATATAATATTACATAATAAAAAAACATTAAAAAACGAAAAGAAGACAAAAAAGTTGGTTTATTTCTAAAATTGAACGTCATGGTCATAGACCCATTCTAAGTACGGAAGACAAAGAAAATACATTTCTCCAACAATGGACATATTTGTCGACCAATCTTAACTCTCGACTTCCGCGTCATAAAATTCCAAAATAATATCGAAAACTGTTAGCTCCTAGGCCATATTTAATAAATTTATGGGCCATGTTTTATAAAATTGTCCCCTTAGACCGAATTGAATAACGAATAATTTTATTTGCGATATGGGATATTTTTGGACATTTCCTTATTGATCATCTATTACCAATGGTTGCGATATGATTTTCAGAGAAGATTTTAAAAGTCTGTCCTTAATGTGGTGTGGCTTTGCTTTGATGTGAAATATTATCCAAATTGCATCTGTATTTACATTATTTGTTTTTCTCGTGATGTAATCCTTGGTTTCAATTTTACAATTTATGAAAATGCGACATTACTGTCAGCTATTTATGATTTAAGTATGTCGGTTGTCGTAGTTCACTTTAGAACAACCAAGAATCGGGTTACAGAGAGCTTACAATATATAATTAAGCTGGGTAACTAATACTTCAAGCTTATTATTTGAAGACGCGACAGAGGAGATAAATAATAAAGTTCGTTTAGATAATGTGCTAATTTTCAACATTTTTATTCAAAAATTATTATTCTTCCCTCTATCAAAACTTCAAAATTTTCTGATACCCCACCTTCCTCTTCCCATCTCCTTCCACCCCCCCCTACTACTTCAGATTTCAGTCCTTATTGCTGAGGATCGTGACCCCTACTTCAATTTTTCTTCCATGATGGACACGGCTCCTCCACTTCTGCACCACGTGGAGACCTGCGGACACCGACGTACCGGACGCACGCGATACTTGATCACTCCAGCTCATTGGTAATTTACCTCTGCTTCGTTTGTCCTCGACTTTGCCAGTGACTTTTCTCCAAGTCGGAGTTCTAAGTTTGTTGTTGTAGGAAACATCGTTATAGGAAAAAAAAAGATGTATGGAAAAACCTCGTTGGGAAACAATTATCAAGTATTTATTCTGTTTTATCTCCGGCAGAATTAATTCATTTTCTCAAAGGAAACCCTTCTTGAACCCTGACAAGTATTCATACTGTTCATGCATCAGATCATTTAAGGTCCCTAATTGATTTAATTTCTCAAATCTATGGAAAAGAATGCAAAAATGTGAGGTTATAAATTGTTTTTTTTTATATCTCATCATTTTCAGGGCAGCTGTTTTATTTCTACTTTATGGTATCTAATGTAAAGCAGTGTACGGTTATAAAATAACTTCTACAAACATCGATATAAAGGGGATAATAAAATACAATCGAATAAAAAGTGGCAGTAAAAAAGGTTTTATTAGTAGGGAGGCAGCTTGCACATCGCGGTCTTAAACTAAACTGTTTAAAATAAGTTTCTGTGATTTGTTACTATTTGATTGATACTCTTTCTTATTATGGTGCTATCTCCTATCGGAGATTAGTTATCCTCTGGATGACTAATGGTAGATATCAGGCACGAGGGTTTCGAAACTGTCAGGTTCTTTCTCTACCGCGCAGTGGCGGTCATCCTTGAAGTCATCGGGACATTGATTTATTACTATTACATTTTACTATTACAATATTACTATTACATTGTTACTATTTGATTGATATTCTTTCTTATTATGGTGTTCTCTCCTATCGGAGGTTGGTTGTCATACCCATCAACTTTCCCTGCAGCCAGTACAAATCATGGGATATCTAATCTCATGATGTCTAATCTAATATCAGGCACAAGGGTTTCGAAACTGTCAGGTTCTATCTCTATCGCGCAGTGGCGGTCATCCTTGAGGTCATCGGGATATTGACCCTCAAAAAACGGAAGATCACAATGTTATTATTTATTGAAAATCTAATTTATTAGAAACCAATTGACAACAATAAATTAATAAGGCGAACAAACAATAGCAATAAATAAACAAATACACACTCAAGTATGTATTGACCTTCCTCTTCTAGACCCCTAGAGCCGCCTCAGCTTTCACGTCTTCCATCATTAATATGGTGTTTATTAGAGACAAACATTACCTGCTTACGAATAACCTGACAATATTTGAATTCCTCCTACTACTATCATAATAAGCTAAAAATAACGCATGAGAATAATGGAGGTCATAATTAGCAGAGGATTAAACATGTACTTGACGATTGTCCGTGGTCGAGTGGTAAGACACTTGACTCCCATTCGGAAGGTCGCGGGTTCGAACCCGGCGTGCGCAAATAAATTTTATTTGATTAATTTGTGTTATTTCACAATTAATTAATAAAAATAATATATGTTATATTTGCGGCACGTTCCAGAGTGGAAGATACTCTCAGTATCGCCCTGGTGTAAGACCACCATTCAGAATTGAAACGTTGCTTAATAATGGCTTTAGCCGTGTTTAGTGACTAGATCTGAATAGCCAGGTACTTTCCCACCTTCCTCTCCCCCATCTACTTCCCTTCCCCACTTACCTTCAGCCTCACAACAAACTCCAATTGGGGATGCCATAGTCTCACTGGCTCCAGAAGGGAGCAGTTGGGACTCTTGTGAGGTTTCACTATAAAAAAATAAAAAAAAGAAGTTCTTTTTACTGATTGAAGAAAGATTATTATATTAAATCTCGACGAAACAAGATACAGAACGCAACGCAGAAAATAAAAAGACAACGATAACTGGAAATCGAACCCGGGATCTCCAAGCACTGTGACCAAAATTGTTTACATAATTTTTGTCAATCTCATATTTCAATTTCAAAATTAACAAGGTTATCCTCAACTTATTATTCCCAATTTTTTTGGCTGCTGACTTTTATTTTGAGTATACGCACACACTTTTTATGATGTACTTTCTTTTATTTACTATTTCAGGCTTATATTATATTGAATTATCGAATTAGTATTTTGCTAATTTGCACTAAATTATATTATACACACAAGTGTTCTCTTCTTACAATTACTATATCATTTGTCTAGTTAATACAATGACTGTAATCAATTTGTAACATGTTTATGTAAAAGCCCACCAGGGAGTTAATAAATTAACAATAAATAAAATAAATGAATTAATTAAAATTGGGTTCAATAGCCGGGTGGTTAGAGTCGTTGTCCCGGTAAGACAGAGATCTTGGGTCCGATTCCTATTTACAATGGTTCCTTTTTATTTTATTTTTCTTCTTCTGTTTCGTGTACCGTTTAGATGAATTAATTGATTGATGTCAATGAATTCTTCGATGATTACATATTTAATTCAATTTGTATTACATTACATTACTTTTCATAACTTTTGGAGGTTGTTCCCATTAACATAATATATCATTGAAGAATACATGTACTTAAAATGGATGAATTGTTAAATAACACAATTTAATCAAATAAAATTTATAATGCACGTCGGGATTTGAACCCACGTCCTCCGGATTCGTATGCAGCGAACGATAGAACATTTGTTTCCAATGAAAAAGATAGCTGCCGATAATTTGGAAAAAAAATTATCGAAGATAATATTCTTAATTCTAAAATTTGAATTTTTTTTTTTTTTCATTGTTTTTATTTCTTGCTAGAGCAATCCCGATGAGTTACAAAACTCATTTTAGGACAGAAGGAACTTACAATTCATAGGTAGGAGGTAGTAGTTACAATTTTACAAAGGTATTTTGATATATCAATATAAAAGTTTTACATTCAGTACAGCATAAAAATAAAAATAAAGACAGGTTAAGTAGAACAAACAACAAGAGAAAACAAGTAAAGAGAGGGAAATATGTGATTGACAATATCTGAATTAATAGAGGCATTCGTCCCAGTAAGACGAGAGGTTCTGGGCTCGAGTCCCAGTTGCGACCGTTATCTTTTATTTTTCTGTGTCTTTTTGATTTTCATATTATCGTTCAGATTATTAGTGTTACCTTCTTATTCAATGAAATATTTAATTTATACCTTCAAAGGAAAGATCAATAAAAATAGATATTGAATTTTTATATTTATATCCAGTACAATTGTATCTCAATACACTGTACCAATTCGATGAGAAACTTTTACGTTATTAGGTAGGTACCCCATCCTACATATTTTCTCTATACGTGATACTTTGAATTAACGCCTACACTTTCACAAATCAAAAGCTTTTATTTATGTCTTCCGTATAAATGCTTATTTTAGTATCAAGAACTCCACGCCATACAAGAGAAAACATAAAACGTTTAAGTCCACATTTCTTACTTGCGTCGTTAACTATATCCACGATTCCTTACAAATCTCTGATGTTTTTTTCATCAATTTTCACATAATTAGGTTTTTTAAATTCATGAATATACTGAAAAGAAAACTTCGAACCTTTTCAAGGCGCCTTGAAAGTGAAAAGAGTCCTGAAATTTACCATTAAGTGGTTTTTAATGTCGGTACTTCACTCGACCCAAAAAAATTTTATAATCGTTGGGAAACGCCAAGATAATTTGAACATTATAATAATTTTGGAACTCATTTTTAAAATTGCTTAGTTGATTCACGTTCTTTTACAACACCTTCCCTATCGACAATATTAAAATTTTGTTCAAGACAAGAGTAATATAGTAGTCACAAGTCGTTATACTTGTAGGAGTCAACTATGCTAGTGGCTCTGTAAATATGCAAATGTCAATTTGTAGCCACTTGGTTACCGCATTAGCCCTTCGGAGGAGTATAAAAATGACAACACGAAGTGCATTAATTTATTAAAATAAACTTTAAAAAACCCTAATCCTCCTACTACCAAATGAAATCCAATAATTTAATTCAATAACTAATCAGGTGAATTCGCGACACTGTTAACAATCTTGAAAAATTAATCTATCCAGGAGGTATATCATGGACGTTCGATAAAACTCTATATCAATAAGATATTGACTATATCCGTCATCTATGGTCAGATATCACTATTTGTGAGCACGGGCAACGATTGTTAACAGATATTCCTAACGACGCGCCAATATACACATTTTTTATATGTCGTTTGTAATGTAAAATTACTGACTAATTTAATGAACGGATTGAACTAAAGAAGTTCTTAGAATTGAAAGAAGTCGTATACCCGATCCATAGACTTAAATAACTCAACTAACGCCGTTCTTCCATGGATCTACGTTGCATGGTCTGTATTTTCAGTACTATTATTAGTGTTTGAAATTGCCGCTAGGCGCTGCTCTAGCAAAATTGTATGACAGGTAGCGGTAGCTTCGCTTGTAAATAGCTACGTGAACGATGGGCGTAAGACGCGACAAATTTATTCCGTTCGAACTTTGAGAAACGAAAGTGGTTAAAATATGACTTAAGACCTCATTAACTAATTTACTTTCGTTTAGTGTCAAAAAGTAAACGCAGACTGCCAAGAATTCAATCAGAATATGATATTTTTTCTGCATTCTCAACTCAAAACCGCCAAAAAGTGGAATTACGTGGTTTATCCTTTAAGGTACAGAATATTAAGGGACATTGTGTGCGCGTGTAGTGCGCATGTAGTGCGCGTGCATTTCTTCTTCGTGTGCCCTATCAATAATTCATCACATCGTAACTCACATTAACCAACCTTCCATTTCCCCCCCAATTATCAGTTTTCGACGCTTCGAGACATGATGAATTATCATCTGAGGAATTAACATCCGATGAAAAGTTTGTACTCAATATTCATACACTTAAAAAGTTTTCACTGAGTAGACCGGTCACCGTTCTTGTGATATAAACATAAAAATTAAAAACAATAATATGTTTTTACAGTGGAATAAAACTTCTAATTGTAATATTTAATCATTAAAGACATATTCGCGACTCTCAAATGAAAAATATGAAACATAAAGACAAAAAAATATTCAGTCGCATTTAGGAATTGAGCTCAGGACCTCTTCCTTGCCAGGCGGAGCAAGTTGAGAATTTTTCGACCACCATGCTAGGCACATGCGCGTTTTGTCGTGGCCAATCGATGATGTACGTAGCTTAATAATTGCTAGAACTTTAATCAGGTTAACCAGATTGTTTTTCAAGTTTATAATAGTTCCTGGTAAATTAATTTTAATTACTGGTAATATTTATATGGTAACCACACTGAGGCGCATTCCCTGATCATTTGCCTAAGAAAATCATTGATATTATATCACGAAAGTGTTATTACTGTTATCAATATATTTAAGAATTCACGGTGTTGTATCAAAAACTTTGTTTGTGTAGTGTATGCCTTATCTACAGGCAGACATTGTGTTGGGCTCTTCAATAATTATCATAAGGTCCTTGTACAATACAGGTTTATTAACAATATTACGTGTCCACTAAGTTCCACTAGGAATTGTTCCACCAGGTTCCACTAGGGTTCCACTGGGAATTGAATCTGAATTGCAGGGCTCTCTTTGATCGGTTATACTTGCCGGGTGAATCTACTCTAACTGCCCGACATCTGACGATATCTCGGGTAAGCTTTAAGCCTACCGACATCTATCAAAACCAACTGAAACTAAGGACCAGTTGTTTCGGAAAATTTCACGTTTGAATTTCCCTCAAATCGACATTCACCGAAAAATTGGCTTGTTTCAACCTCCATCAGAAGAAATTTCATCGAAAATTCCATAGTACCAGTTGTTTCGGAATTCCCTTCAAATTTGAATTTCCTTCAAATCGTCATTCACCGAAAAATTGGGTTGTTTCAACTTCCGTCAGCAGTGAAAATACTATAGAAATGTGATGTGAATGTGATCAGCCGAGTCCGGACGGTTAGCGAAATAATGGGAGGCGCATGCGCAGACGTCAAAATTGTGATTCGGCGGGGAACACTTGAATAAAATTTTCAAATTGATCGAACGTTATGTGTTGCTATTTACTGCTGACGGAAGTTGAAACAACCCAATTTTTCGGTGAATGACGATTTGAAGGAAATTCAAATTTGAAGGGAATTCCGAAACAACTGGTCCTATGGAATTTTCGATGAAATTTCTTCTGACGGAGGTTGAAACAACCCAATTTTTCGGTGAATGTCGATTTGAAGGAAATTCAAACGTGGAATTTTCCGAAACAACTGGTCCTAAGTGTCATACAAGGACATTACGGTATGTAAGTTACATACATATAAATATACAAAACATACATTCACAAATGCCCCATGTTACGTGTTACTTAGAAGTTGGAAGTTATTGGCTCGCTGTAATTGACAAGAGAGAACAATAAATTCATGCTGGCTCTAGTTGTGTCGTTCCGTGTGTGCTTGCTTTATGGTCTATAAGTCCAGGAGCCGTGTGTTGCGGGAGGAAATTGCATCGTTTTTCACCCGGGCAGTGTTGGTCTGGAGCAGGAGTCTCCAACCTTGAGGAGCTGGAATAAATACTTATACACTTAAATGTACCTGCATGTCTCATGAATAATGTTTTTTTGGTTATCTAAAACCTAAAATTTTTTTCTGCATCACGCTAAATCATGTTAAATGAGTAATTATGTAAAAGTTTACCAGAGCGTCAATAATTAATTAATAAATATAAATTATAGTTTCCATACACAGCTTACAAAATTGAAAGCCTTTCAGATACTAGCGTGTAGAAAAGAGAAAGAAAAACTGTTTTTAAATATAGTCTACTTTAGCCCTCTGACCCAGATTTGTCGTACATAACACGATAAAGCGTGCTGAAGTAGATATTTACGTCGACAATTTATACAGATTCAGAAAATAAGTTCTGGCGCTGTTAAAAAATATATTTAACTAATTATATTGTGTCAATTGTCTCTCTATGCGTGCTTCTCATGTTTCTATGTCTCCTGCCTTTCATTGTAATATGTGTAACATGAGTGAGCTTGTATATAAATTTGTATTTTTTTTATTTGTGATGTTTCTGTTTTTCTAATTGTATGTATCTATTATACTTGTTGGTAATTGTAGTTTTTTTGTAATTGTATCTCTTGTATTGTAACTGGATTGTTCTCTCGTATGTGAAAACCCAGTATAAATAAATAAATAAATTGCAGATAGTTATGTAGCATAAAAAATGTATTTGTTTATTTAATACACTTAAGCTCTTAATGCATAAGCGCATTCAACAAAAAGAAAAGAGAGGGACAAGTATTTAGATTGGGAGCAAATAAATATAATTTTAAAATACACACCTCGGTAGCTTATATACGATGATTCTAAATAGTAAAAATAATATTAAAACATCTGTTCAACTGGGAAATTTTGCATTAATTATGCCAATACCTACTTTTGGATAAACAACACCCCTGCCATGAGAGTGAAATCTACGGGAAGGACATCTATCGTCGAGTTTTGTGGCTATATTCGTACTTGTCAAAACAAGTGGTCCTCTACGTCTTGGCGTGGAATGCTTTTGCCCACCTACTGTGTAACGGGCCGGATGTATAGATACCAGAGAGACTGGTTGAAAGAGAACCTAATCTTTTTTTTTACATTAGCTCCACACAGGAGGCCCTGAGGAAAACAATTTCCCTCATCACCTATATCATCTTTGGGGATGCTGTGTGAAAGGTATTTTTAAGGAAAGAAAGGAGAGAAAGTTCTGGAAAGGAAAAAGGTATGAAGTTTGGTTAGGAATCTGGGGTTCAGTGTATCCAGATCATCTGATTAAGACTAACCTCACCCACGAACCCGGGCACCCCTGCCAAGTCACCAAACGTAGCGAACCACTTGGGGTGACCTATAGCAGAGGTATTGGTTATCCAATAAATGGTTCCCGGGGCGGCGGTACCCATACCCGCCTCCCAAATTGAAAAATCTAAACCTCTCCAGCCGGACTGTCTCGATCCATCGCCTTGTACGACAGTGGGAGGGATGGATTCATACGCCTTTTACTCCTGGACACATTGACCCACAGATTTCTTCCCATTCCCATTTCCCACCCCTTTTTCCTTTCCTGGACCTCCTTTCCATCCTTTCCCTAAAAAGACCTTCCACACAGCATTCCTAAAGATGGAACAGGCCCTGATGGATGGATTTTATTAATGTAAAAAAAAAACTTGAAAAAGTTCCCGAATGATTTTTTTCAGAATAATAAATTTTGCCGAATTATTTAGTCAAGATCTGCCAAAAGTTGCTCACAAACACCAAACATTGAAGTGTGTAGAATCAAATACAGCAATCTCCACTATTTTATCTGAACTAATAATGCAACTTTGTTAATGATTCACTCATTAACCTACATAAGCAGTTATTTTGCATTAAAACCAGCTCTGTGTGCCCAAGTTCCCCTTTGTGAATAAAATTATTAACTTATAATTGCATGAGAATTAATGAAATGAAAGATTTTTTTTGGTTTTCTCAAAATAAAGCATTTGGAGATTGCTGCATTTGAATCTACATACCTATTATAAAATCGCTCAATTGCTTCTGGTTGGTGAGAACTGGCTCCGAGACTAAACAGAAGCTAGAATATAAATGTCAAGACCGTTAAGGGAGAACACGGTGAAGAAAGCGAAGAAGCCACAATTCAATTTGATACAAATTCCCCGTAACAGGTTTACATTGATTTGGGAGATAGCTTCACCTTTGTCGGTCTCAACATCATAAATCAATATGTTTTCTAAGAGACAAATAAACTAGGTACCTACCAATACTAGGTAGCTACGAAAAGAGATTTGGTGCTATTAAAAACTTTACTAATTTTTGGGTGTTGCCGAGTTGCTCTTCCTCCTTATATAGCCAACATTTCGGACAGTGTTACAGTGTCCATTATCGGGGCAGATATGTAGAGTTAACCTATCCATTGAGAACACCTAATTACGGAGACAATTGAGTTCCACGAAAAATAAATATTAATAGAGGCAATGAAGCTTAATAGTTCTTGGTATCCGTTACTGGAAGCCTACACCAAAACAAAACGACGAAAACGACAATAATTTACATATTTGTTATACTGAAATGCCGGCCTACGAGAATTAACGTGCGCCACACGGTAACACCTATACTACACATCTCATCACAAGCTACATATCTGCCCCGATGATGGACACTGCAACGCTGTCCGAAACGTAGGCTAAAGAAGGAGGAAGCGCAACACGGCGTAATACCCCAAAAATAAATCTTATTATAATATTGACCGTCAAAATTTCAAATCATACCTTATTAGGTACTTAATTTTTTTTTAATACAAATATCTGAACTACAAATAAAAAATTTGGTAGTCTTAAATAGGATTTAAATAGAGCGCTGGCCACATAAAATTCGCACAGATTCTTCTGTCTTGAATATCAAAACTAACGCAACTGTATTTAGCTTGAAAATTCATTTTAATCATGAGCTACGGAGCTTTTAAACATCCACAAAACTGAAGAAAATCGATAAGGCGTCAAAGAATACATATGAAATAATCGTTTTTTTTTTTTTTAAGAATTATTTCTGGCCTTCACCCTTCAAAGGTGTTCTAGGCCTTAATTTAAAATTATGAAGAAAAGAGGTGAATTTAGATATTAATTTTATTTAAATGGGCAAATTTCAAAATTATATTGAAGATTGGAGTCGATTTCAGCTTAGAAGAGATGAGATATTGAATAGAGGTGAGGCAATTTTTGATAAATGAATTTGATTGAGTAATAAAATTATCATGATATATTTTTAGCTTATTATGCATTGTTGCGGTTTAGCTTTTGGGTGAACACTGTAATGAACGTTGAACAATGAACACACGAAATGTTGGCTAAAAAAATAGGAAGCGCAACACTACATAAACACTTCGTAAACACTATGTAAACACTACGTAATACTAGAAGTCGGGATTTATTTCAGTGTAGAAATTCTGGGTCTAACTACCATATGTATTCCTCTTTGCCCAGAATACTAATCGCTAAACAAATACCAAATATTGTTACTAAAACAGTTCAGGTATGTACGATAAATAATGTATATGTTTTACTACCCATTTGTAAAAACCCCCAAAAAGAGCGTTTATAAATAAATAATCACGGCATAATAACCGGCTGTAAAAATTTCAAATCATATTTGAGTAATAAAATTGTTCATAGAAAATTTAGTTGTAAGTTGTAAAAAATTGCTTGAAGGTAATACAGATCGAATAATATTCCTTTTCATAGGCGAACAGCAAGGTCGATCATCGACATTATTCCTATTTCGATGGAAATTGACACTTCAGAATAATGTGATGTATCAGTTTCTAAGTTCCTTAGTTCCCTTTGACAGGGCATAGCTCTTTCTTAGGTTCATAACATACCTTAGTTTCGGCCCATTGGTTTGGTAAGGGTAAGGAATCGAAGTAAACTGAAGACTTGGTAGAATAGTAAAGTTCTCTGTGGTTTGCAATACAGTCATTGTGGGACTTTTCTGCGCAGGGTCTTCGATTTATCTCGATTTCTTTCCCTTACCGACCCAAAGGGATGATGGGCTTAGAAAAATCATCCAAATTTGGCCGCACTGAAAATCCTAGATAATGGGCAGAAAACATAAGACATAAGATAGGTTTATCTTATCCTGGTTGATTTTGTCCTGTCAAATAAAAATTACAAAGATGTTTGTTTATTAATATTTTTTTTGTTAGATGTATAAGTGATTATACATCTAATATTTTTGTATTTATAATGTAAACCGAATCGTAGTAAAGACTAATTTTAAACCAGCAGGTCCGCGGGAAAACTGTATTATGGAATCTTCAATAGTTCTATTTTAAAATTACAGATGGCATTACTTCTGTTTGTATCTAGTACGTGGAGCGAGTCTGTACAACAGGCGTTAGGGTATTAATAATTTTGATAACATAGATGGTGATTTAGCATTAAACTTCATCTATAGATTTAAGAGAATAAATAAGGTCCTACACTTAAATTGCGCCGTGAAAACTATTATTATTTAATTATTATGCGATTCCAAAATTAACAGTATATAATAGATCTTTTAACCAAGGTCGAGTACCAAAATATCATTCCACCTATTTGAACTTACGAATAGGTACTATTTCCAACATTTCTTGAGTCAATACACATCGCGTGTCAGCCCCTTAATTTCCTTTGTGTCTAAAAATATCTCCAATTACGGATCAAGACCTAATTCCTCATAAAAGATGGGGGATGATAAGCGATCATTACCAACTACTCCCAAACATAATCCTCCCTTAATTAGGGGAGACTTCGTCAACACTTCGAGAGCCAGTGGCAGGGTTCAAGATACTTAGATTTATGTCGAGACCCGGGGCAAGCATTTCATTCAATTAGATCCAAAAGATAATGAGTTCTTCTTCGACGAATTTTCTTTCGGCTGCTGTTTTTTGTTTTCATGCTCAAGCGTGGTGTAGTCGTACCATTTTTCATGGAAATGTTCAAGCCGAAAATTAATATTACGAAGACTTAAAAAGGTGATAAAAAACTGTAATACTGTGTTTCATTTATTTATTCTTACGTGTTAGAGACTGGTACATTTTGAACTTTAATAATATCTTATCTTACTGTACTATACTATCTTATCTTACTATAATTTTATAAACGTGAAAGTTCGTATGAATGTATGTGTGTTTGTTACTCTTTCACGCAAAATTTACTGAATGGATTTTAATGAAACTTTAAAATAATATAGCTAAAACATCAGAATAACATATAGGCTATAATTTACAAAACTAGCTATTTATTTTCAAGATATTAAAAATAATTATTATTGTTTAATAGAAAATGTCAAAATTTGAGATTGACATTTTGCAAAACAATGATTGTCAAATAAAAATTCTATTTTAGTGAATTAGTGAATTTATTTGAAGTACTTGTCTAATACTTTGAAACGAATCAAGAATTATAGGTATTTTAAATAAACAGGTTAAGAATTTTGGTATAACCGTAGATGGGACCTAGGAAAAAAAATAGATTACTCGAAGTAATCCTACGCAGACGAAGTCGCGGGCAGAAGCTAGTAATATTATAAACGCGAAAGTTTGTATGGATGTATGTGTGTTTGTTATTTTTTCACGCAAAAACTGCTAAATGAACGTTAATGAAACTTTAAAATAATTTAATTCATACATCAGAATAACATATATGCTATTGAGCTCTGGCGTTATGAAATTATTTCATATATAACTTAATATTATAAACGCGAAAGTTTGTATGTTTGTTACTCTTTCACGCAAAAACTACTGAATGGATTTGAATGAAACTTTACATGAGAATAACATATAGGCTATTGAGCTCTGGCGTTATGAAATTATTTCCTATATACTATTCATCCGATTGCGATGAAAATTTGGTTTTGAGTTGTTGTGGACATGCCTGAGAAGGTTTCTGTATAACAGATTTCTATATTAATGAGCTCAGGGGCACAAAATTTGCAAAAAAAAAATCAATTGGTCACAAGCGAGTTGTTTGAAAAATGGGTGTATTTTATGGAGTTAGGTGGCAGGGAAAAGGGCGGGAGGAACGGAGGGAAACCTGAGGAGAAGGAGACGCGGAGGGGAAAGAGACGCGGGAGGGGAGGGAACGGGTGTAATAAATTGCATTGCAACGCACGCCGGGAATCAGATAGTATTTCTATATTAGTATATTTTAGTCAGGAGTGAAAACAATAGATTTTATAGTCATCAAAAATACTAATTTCGGTTGTGTTCCTGTCCTGCGTAATTTAGGTTCAATGAACTTCAGAACTTGCTTTGAATTTAAGTGTTATTTTCAAAAAAGGAACTATTTGTTATTTATTATGGGCTGGGGATGAGTAGCGGGAAACGAGTTAAAAATCGGGCTGTAAGGTGTATTTTTTTGATTAGATAAATTAATTAGGTTATTAAGTAAAAATTCTGACATATTTATACATATTTAATGATTTTCTAATTTCTAAAGCTTATACATTATCGAATTTAATACCTAAACTAATAATAAATTGAATAACTTGTTCGTATATCATGACGAAGGTAAAAAGTTTATTCCACTGAGTACTGAGACAAGTAAGTAGGTACGTAATTTATAATCTAATTATTAAAATATTTAACTGAATGAAATAAGTTTGATATAAACGGAATATAAAATAATATGATATTATGATAACTTTTATTCAGTGGGTGTTTGGTTGAACTTGATGGCCTCGGTGGTCGAGGATGTCAGGTCCTCGACTACGAATCCGAACGTCAGGGCTTAGAAATTATTTTTTTATTTCACATTGAATTAGCATAAAAAATATAGTTCACACAAATTCATCCCGGTGAAGGACCACCATTCAGAATCGAAACGTTACTTGAATTGTCTTTAACCGTGTTTGGTGACCAGATTTAAACGGCCAGCTACTTCTCCACTTTCCTCTTCCCCATCTCTTTTTCCTCCCCTACCCTTCAGCATCACAATACACCCTAGTTCCCAATTCCTTAGTCTCGCTGGCTCCGGTTAGCAGGTACGTTGTGACTCCTGTTTGTTGGCCCAAGTTCTATTTATATTATCATGGGCCGTTGCTTCAAAAGAATAAATTTGCTTTTGAGGAAAATGAATGTTTAAGCATGAGAGTTGTAAAGATGTGGCTTATGAATGAGGGATCTATGTAACTGTAAAAAAGACAGAGTAAACAGGGAAGAAAGGGAAAGATATCGTAAATAAGCTTAACTTTTAATACAACTGTATGTATTTTTTATTCTCACCTTATAATTTTTATTATCATCTGGAAGGCAATGGTATGCTTACCGAAGAGTATAAATGGTGTTTAAATGTATATTATCGTGTTGTGTAAAATGTCTGTGTACTTGGTACTTTTGTGGACTTTTAAATGAATTCTGTGTGTGTATGTATAAGTTAATTTTTTTTATTTTGTAGAATTTCACAAAATCACACTTGTATCATTCTTATTGTGTTTGTATTCTTATTGCATATAGAGGTAGAATCTGCAGACAAGCAACCATGTGGTGGCTTCGCCAAACTACCTATTTGTTTTCTAAATCGTGTACTTTGTTTAAGTGTATTCTTAGTGTACTATTAGAAAAAAAAAATTCACGGAACTTGAAAATTAACTTTGAAATTTGATTAATTGTCCAAATTTTGTGAAACAACTGGCCCTAAAACTTCTTACTAATTAGATTATTACACGCTGGTTCAAGATTGGTATAATAAAGCCGGCCTTAACCTTGGTTTAAGGCCGTTATAGCTATACAAACGCCTTGGTAATAAGTCAAGTTTTTCGCTGTTCCGCCCTTATGCACCGCGTTATTATTTACACCGTGTTTATAAGTAAAGGTGATACATTATTCCAAAATAAATTTCAATTAAATTTTACCGACGGTGTGGACGAAAAAACGAAAACTTCTATTTTGTAAACAATATATTTATCTAAAAGTATATTTTATTACAAAAATCTTTGTATTTTAGCTGTGATAACAAAACTTTCAATTTAATTCGATTTTTTTTATATTTATGGACAATATTATTGTCCATAAATGTAATAATATATCATTGAAGAAAATGGTAATACCAATAAATCTAAAGGAAACCTGAAACAAAATAAGACACAGAAAATTAAAAAGCAATTCGGCCATTGAGACCTAAGAATACGTTTTTTTTTCGATCTTAAATTTAAAAATCAGAATTAACAATATGACTTTTCAACCAACTTTTCCCGTATTTTTGTGTGTCAACTTTTTGAATGATTACAAAGTTTTAACGAATTTATTTTTATGCTTAATAATATCCGGGATAAACCTATCCGATTTTTATTTAATAAACTGTTTCAAATTATTTGAAATAAATAGTTTTGGCACAATTTAGAAATATTTAGAAATATTCGATTTAACGATAAGCATAAAACAACGTTTCGATTACACTCGAATGAATTTATTTTATATTGCAGTATTTCGATTACACTCGAATGATTTTAATCTAACATTTAGAAATGTCACTTTGCTACCACACTGGGAACTTTCTACCAAAACGATTAAAATATCGATTAAATCGATTAAGTTTTGCTTGCCAAACATCGATAAATTATAAACAGACCCGCAGTTTAATTATAAGCATTCCGAAGTAACATCCCTGTCAGATTTATTGATTAATTTCCTTTGCACAAGACCTATTACAATAATAATTAACATCCCCCCACAGCTATTTGATCAAACCGATTATTTATTTAAGAGGGAAGTCTACCATTTATCTACATATCTACTATCTGGGTCCATGCGTTTTCAACACACTAGTAAGTATCTAAATAATACACAAATTAATATTTTTCTAGTCATTTTTATTATTTTCAAGGCCCATATTAACGGGCCGCTCTGCCAATTTCTACCGATTTCTGACATGTTTTCCTTAAACGTTTGAAGTTTTTAAGCTCTTAAAAAAAAATGTTATTCTTTAAGATAGTATATATACATTCCCCACGCTGAAACGGTAATTATTTGAAATTCCCTCGATAGAAATAAATCGCAAATTATGCTCCAAAAATTATTATTAACACGTTTGTTTCTGTCATTTTACAAGTTATATGTATGAAAAAATTTATAATGTTTCTTTAAATGCTACTTGACATATCCACCACGAGTTTTTTTCTCTTTTTCAAACGAGTCGTCTTTTATTAAACATTTTCACAATTTTCGCATGAATTTTCGCATGAAGCTTGGATTCATGTCTACAGATGAATCTACACCACCGGCTGTTGAGTTTGGTCGCTTGTATTGAGAAATACAATAAAAATTATGAATTAGATTCGCTCTTGATTTTTCATCCAAGTTTCGAAAGTTTAAGTTTTGACATGTGAAATTCAATTCTTCGTTTGTGTGAGAACCCTTTAAAAATAAAAACAAACAAAGATTGCATTAATTGTACTATACAGGGTGTTAAGGTACGTACTTGAGTTACTTTAACCAGTGATTCCTGACATTATTTGAAGTAAAAAATGTAAATGAAATTTTGGTCTCCGGTGACATTTTTGATGTTTTTTTTTTTTTTTTTTCTACAAAAACATAAATAATGGTAGGTGTTGGGTAGTTGGGGGCGGGGTAAGTGGTGGGGCGGTAACTCGGCTGAGTGACCAATAAGGTCATGTGAAAAAAAAAAAAATTTGTTTGATTTTGAAGAAAAAATATTTTGAAAAAAAAAATTTTACATAAAAAAAGTCACCGTAGACCAAAATTTCATTTGCATTTTTTACTCCAAATAATGTCAGGAATCACTGGTTAAAGTAACTCAAGTACGTACCTTAACACCCTGATATAGAATGCATTAATTAACAAACAAAAATTGCATCATTTCCGTTCGAAAACGTTATTTCCGTCGAAATACATCTGAATTACTCGTCATGTCGCGCCTAAAGAATTTTTACTTCAAAAACAGACTTTTTATCCGAATTTAAGTAGGTGTAATTCGCTCCATGCGTAATTTCGTCCCTATGTAATTCTGGCAGTGTAATATAAAGACCTGAAAACACTAACTTGTATAAGTTCATCACGTAATCCTCTTTTTTACGTGTTCAAAATTTTTGGTCACCATCCAGTTGTTCGAGGCAAAGCACTTTTCGAAACGTTTTTTTTCCACTGATCGAAACAGTGTTTAAAGTCACGAATCGTGACGCCTCTTAATTTATCTGACTATTTTTATTCCACTTCTTCATCGTCACCAAATCGTTTCTCTAAATCGAGTTCCTCCGAGGAATAAATATAAAAAAGGCAGGACATGTCACATGGGGCGACAAATACTAGACACATCCCTGTGAAGTTTGCTCTATAGCGGCTTACCTATCGATATCTACGCCGCACTAATTGGCACTGTCCAGCGCTCGGCCGCACCTACCTGCTACTTCGCTAGGCAATTCAATTTCGACCACCTTCTGGAAAGAGCTCGGACCTGTCAAACATTACACACAGCGCTGCCTAGCCGTATCGAGAAACTTCTCGCGTGTGCATGTTTGACCTACCTTCCGAGTACCTTTGGCCCAGCCTATATAAGAGCTCGAGTAAGCGAAATCAGTCAGTCGTTCTTCAACAGTCTTCGCGGCAACAAGCTGGCGGCCTAGCAACACAACCTCGCAATCTGCGGTTCGCGTGTCGGGAATAATAACTTACGCAATTTGTAAATACTCTACATTTGTAAATAGTGCATTATGTAAATTATGTAAATACATCATCATCAACAATCATCACCTCTTCAACCGGAGGCCCATTCATCTCCTCATTTAGGAGACACGCATTTTGCCCCTAAAGTGGTGACACACCGACGCGATATGTACACGCAACCCGTCTCATCTCCTCCTCATCACCACGTCGCTCGCAATCACCCTCCAAAGTGGTGACCAGCGACGTGAGTTCACGTGCTACTGACTGCAGATTTTTTGTATACGGACATGATGGGGGCTCAACATCCAGCACCGGCTCAACACCCAGCCCTGGATCAACACCCAGCCCTGGCTCAACACCCAGCCCTTGGTCAACACCCAGCACCGACCCAAACCCATCACCGGCCCAAGACTCAAGACGACTCATTTTTTAAACCTCAACACTAGGACTCCGCCCACCGCGCGTCGAGCCTCTACATCCTACCGCGATGTAACAGGCATGCATCCCACCGAGATGCATCGCCGTCAGAAGCCTGGGGGACCTGGAAGATCCGTGATCTTCACCACCAGCTGACATCAACATCAATATCCGCCCACCGTGCGTCGAGCATCAACCTTAATCTCCGCCCACATGGCGTCGAGCAACAGCAACAAACCTCCGCCCACATGGCGTCGAGCACCAACGCGAGCACCAACACTCCGCCCTCATGGCGTCGAGCATCAAACACCTCTCCGCCCATCGTGCGTCGAGCATCAACAACAAACCTCCGCCCACCGTGCGTCGAGCATCTACCTCAACCTCCGCCCATCGTGCGTCGAGCAATATCTTCAACATCTCTCCGCCCATCGTGCGTCGAGCCTCCACATCCCACCGTGATGTGGCCAACCCGCATCCCACCGTGATGCATACCAGCCTGGGGATTTGGAAGATCCGTGATCTTCATCACCAGCGCCAGCACCAGCTCAGCTCGCACCAGCTGACAACAATCACAATTTCAACACTCCGCCCATCGTGCGTTGAGTTTCACCTTCCACCGCGGACCTGCATAATTCAACCTGCCTTCCTTCGTCACATTTTCCCCTTACGCTACTCGCTGGGAAGGGGGTATATAGCGGCTTACCTATCGATATCTACGCCGCACTAATTGGCACTGTCCAGCGCTCGGCCGCACCTACCTGCTACTTCGCTAGGCAATTCAATTTCGACCACCTTCTGGAAAGAGCTCGGACCTGTCAAACATTACACACAGCGCTGCCTAGCCGTATCGAGAAACTTCTCGCGTGTGCATGTTTGACCTACCTTCCGAGTACCTTTGGCCCAGCCTATATAAGAGCTCGAGTAAGCGAAATCAGTCAGTCGTTCTTCAACAGTCTTCGCGGCAACAAGCTGGCGGCCTAGCAACACAACCTCGCAATCTGCGGTTCGCGTGTCGGGAATAATAACTTACGCAATTTGTAAATACTCTACATTTGTAAATAGTGCATTATGTAAATTATGTAAATACATCATCATCATCAATCGTCATCCTCGCATTTATTATCCCGACCCACAGCACGCACGGAGATATCACGATCCACAGATATCTCCTCTATCAACCGGAGGCCCAATCATCTCCTTAACCATCGGGAGGCCCAAAAATTTCCTCAACATTGGAGATACACAGGGGCCCCCAAAGCTCTGATGCTGGAGAATCTACAGGCCATGAAAAGCAGATATAAAAAATAGTGCGATACACAACTAAGTATTGCAAAATGGATGACTCCTAGCGTGGCCAATGGTGGGAAGCATAACAAACCCATCAAGGACCATTGAATATCAAGAAGTTCCCAGAACTTATACTTGTATTGAGTAAAGACTATGAATTCTATATTAAATAAATTGATAGAGAGTATGATGTATGAGAGTGGGCGGGTATTAGAAGTTTTAAGGAGCTATTTCGGGCAGCGCAAGATAGAGATATATTTACCAGAGTAATCGCCAGTGTCGGGGGGACCTGATAGGGCACACGAAGAAGAAGAAGAATAGAAAGTAAACGTTTTCAGGTCATAATAGATACATGCTCATTTATAAAAAAAAAACTAATAATTCTATTCGTACGTTCAAAACCAAAGATTAGCACATGTCAAAGCGAAAATACATTCTCCAATTCACTCTATCGGTTTCCTTTCAAAATTGCAAACAATGGACGCGTTAGTTCACGATGACACACGGCTCAATATGTTATCTTTTTGAGGGCGTATAATAAAATAACCTCAAAGGCAACTTGAAAGGATATTTTTGTAGGAAAATAAAATAATCCCTCGTTTAGAGGTGTCTTGAGTCTTCTACCAGTGCTTGTTGAGAATTTTAGTTCAAACTACAAAAATCTAATATCTCCACGTATTTAAACATACGAATGTTTTGAAAGAAATAAATATATGAATGTAAATTAAATCCCATGGTTAAGATTTAACAAGACGGCCTCCGCGGTCTAACGTAAAGCTTTCGACTACCGATCCGTAGGTAGCGAGCTCAAATCCCGGCGTGCGCAAGTAAAATTTTACGTGTTTAAGAGAGAACGTTAGTGCTGAGAAATTTTAGCAATAGGTATTTCAAAGAACTGTTTCTGTTGTGTCTGAATTGGGCTCTACCAGCGCGCTATCGATGTATTGGAGTGTGCGTAGCTCGTGCACGTGCATCGTTTGACGAAACCGACATCCGATTTAATTTATACAAAACACATTTTTTAATATTCATAATCTAAACCGATTTGTACATGGTGATATCGCGCTACTAAAAATTACACGTGATTCAATAATTTGATTTTATTTATGTAATCAGTAATCATCTATGTTCAGAAACTTAAGGGCCGGAATTCCGATTTTCTACCGATTTGTAACATACGTCCCTTGAACACTTGAATTTTCTAAGTTCTTAAAAAAATATATGTTATTTTTAAAGATAATATCTGAAGACTTGTAGAGCCGAAACGTTAATTACATAAAATTCCCTCGAGAGAAAAAATTTGCAAAGTATGCTCTAAAAAATATTATTTACACGTTTGCTTCTGTTATTTTACAAGTTATATGCATAAAAAATGCACTGTGATTTTTTAAATGCTTCTTAAGGTGTTGAAGAGAGATTGTTGCTCTATTGTAAACGAGTCGTGTTTTATTACGCATTTTCCCAAGTTTCGTTCGAATTTTTACGTTTTTTAATATTGGCGCGCTCGCTCCGATGTTCGTATTGTCGTATCTCTCCTTCTTATTCTTTTTGGGCGGGTGCTACCGGCCCTTAAGATGCACAGGACTTTATAATATCTAGTTATCCCGTAATAATCTAATCAGTCATTAAGCAAGTTTAAAAAAATACTAGGATTCATTATTTTTCAATGTGCTTCACAGCTTGACACTCCCTTTGCAGGGTTGGATGAAGGATTTGCTACATTCAAGTGATAACCAGAACATTATTTGAATTGTTTCTCGGTGAAGTAATGTTCGCTTGACGAAATTTAATCTAAACACCAGTAAAATGCCTACTACTACAGTAGGTATCTGAATACATTTTATCAAGACAATTCACATTAACAGAAAACCAATATTGTCACAACTGAATGTTTGCAGTAGTCAACATTTGTAATGGAAGGGAATATGTGATTCATCTTTGCGTAAAATGATATATATTATAATATAATAGATAATAGTGGTGTTAAACATTTGTACGGAAATCATTGCCTTTATTTACCATATCTTAATTGCTAAAGAGCTTCGTCTGCTTAGGATTAGTGCTTCGAGTAATCTATTTACTTTTCCTATGTCCCATCTACGTTTATACCAAAATTCTTAACCCGTTTATTTAAAATATATTCAATTCTTGATTCGATTCAAAGTACGGCGAGTATTTCAAATAAATTCACTAATTTAAATATTTTCGAAAATAGAATTTTGATTTAACAATCATTGTTTTGCAAAATGTCATTCTCAAATTTTGACGTTTTCTATAAAACGATAATTATTATTTTCAATATATTGAAAATAAATAGCTAGCTTTTTAAATTATAGCCTATTCTGATGTATGAGCTATATTATCCACTCGAAAGCTTTTTGCCACATTATGGCACTATTTCCAAAACCTCAAATTGCTTTGTTGCCAAAATGTGGCAAATTTTCAAAAAAAAAAATTTTATTGGAACGACGATATACAACATACTGTACATTCAAAATATAACAAAATAAATATTCTCTAGATTCTTTAAAATTTAAGGTTAAAGATTTAATTATATTTTTTTTTATAAATCCTACAAATACGTTATTAATAGTCAAAAGACAGGGGAATTCATTGGCTACATAGAACTATAATCAGAACTATAAACTCCATATTCAAATTCGGAGGTATGAATTTTTTAATGTGGGCGGAAAAATTTCCTTCAGCAATCCGAGAAAAAATATTTTAATTGCTCTGTCGCTCCAGTGGTTATATTATTGTAAAGTTTCATTTAAATCCATTCATTAAATTTCGATTTAAAGATTAACAAACATACATACATCCATACAAACTTTCGCGTTTATAATATTAAGTAAGATTATTAAAATAGCACGTTTCCAATCGGTTGTTGCGGGTTCGATCCCTCTACTAGTTTAGTCCTCCCATCATTGCATTAAACCACATTGTAAATTTTCAATATTTTGATATTATTATTTGTAACCGCTGCTTTTTAAACTATTTTTTTTAAAAATCAAAATAACAAAAACACGGTTTGAATTGAACGGTTCGTGTGCAAAATTCTTGCAGTGGTGTAGATACCTACATCTTATTTGAATTCATTAAGATTTTTTTAAATTCCTTAGCCCTCCTTTCAGCCCATCATCGCCCCCTTATGGAATTTCTCAGAGCCACCATCGCCCCTCTCCCCTCCCTCCTGGGTACACACCAACGCCCCCAGAGGGGCGATATTGCCCACATTGGGAATCTCTGACACCGCTAAGGTCTTTACTGAAATTTCACATTCATCCATGATGAAAGGAGCCATAGAAACATCAATGAAAAGCCAACCTGCCGTGTGTCCTCAATTTGTTTCCGATTCGTGTTCATTGAGCTGGGACTTCTGATTTGTTCAAATAACGCCTGGCACTGTGTTTCTATTAATACATAATTACGTCATATATTATTTTTACTGAATTAAATTTAATGAAAAGAGATGTAACGAATCCTTGTTTTGTCTGCACGTTAAGTGTGCAAAATTTCATCAAAAAGTATCAAAATTCGGCTTTGAGGGGTGGAAAAAGTGGATAGGGTGATTTATCTAAATTTCGTGTAAACTTTAAACCTTCCTGTTATTTTGAATGTCAAGTGT